>CAMDTW010000205.1:0-55000 GCA_945910005.1 Isoperla grammatica | reverse complement strand
TGCGCTGAAAGCCGGAATACGTCAATGACGCAATTACAGGAGGCCAACAGTGAACTGATGTGACGGCCTCACGTGTTGCAGATGGAAGTGTGTAGGGTACGGATCAGGGGTTCTGCCGGATCAGGGTACACCCCGGCAAGAGTCATAACAAATACAAGCAAATGTAGTTCCCAAGGGTGCGGACACTAAGGAACCTGGTTAAAGAGGTTTGATTGAGTACACGTCGATATTAGTAAAAATAACACTTCATAGTGTTTTCGAAAACAAATTTGTGTAGCTCTGCCTGTCGTAAGAGGCGACTAAAAGGCCGACGTCTTATGACCTAGTTGTCGAGACCGTCGTAAAACAACAAATATTTTTAAAAAATGCACTGGCTTTACATGTATAGCACAAGCCGCTTTGTTCACACTCCTCTGATGTCATGTTCACACACCTCTGACGTCATGTTCACACACCTCTGATGTCATGTTCACATATCTCTGATGTCATGTTCACACACCTCTGATGTCATGTTCACACACCTCTGACGTCATGTTCACACACTTCTGATGTCATGTTCACACACCTCTGACGTCAAGTTCACACACTTCTCATGTCAAGTTCACACACCTCTGACGTCATGTTCACACACCTCTGATGTCATGATCACACTCCTCTGATGTCAAGTTCACACACCTCTGACGTCATGTTCACACACCTCTGACGTCAAGTTCACACACCTCTGACGTCATGTTCACACACCTCTGATGTCATGTTACACACCTCTGATGTCATGTTCACACACCTCTGACGTCATGTTCACACACCTCTGATGTCATGTTACACACCTCTGATGTCATGTTCACACACCTCTGATGTCATGTTCACACACCTCTGATGTCATGCTCACACTCCTCTGACGTCATGTTCACACACCTCTGATGTCATGTTCACACACCTCTGATGTCATGTTACACACCTCTGATGTCATGTTCACACACCTCTGACGTCATGTTCACACACCTCTGATGTCATGTTACACACCTCTGATGTCATGTTCACACACCTCTGATGTCATGTTCACACACCTCTGATGTCATGCTCACACTCCTCTGACGTCATGTTCACACACCTCTGATGTCATGCTCTCACACCTCTGATGTCATGTTCACATACCTCTGATGTCATGTTCACACACCTCTGACGTCATGCTCACACACCTCTGATGTCATGCTCTCACACCTCTGACGTCATGTTCACACACCTCTGATGTCATGCTCACACTCCTCTGACGTCATGTTCACACACCTCTGATGTCATGTTACACACCTCTGATGTCATGTTCACACACCTCTGACGTCATGTTCACACACCTCTGATGTCATGCTCACACTCCTCTGACGTCATGTTCACACACCTCTGATGTCATGCTCTCACACCTCTGATGTCATGTTCACACACCTCTGATGTCATGCTCACACTCCTCTGACGTCATGTTCACACACCTCTGATGTCATGCTCTCACACCTCTGATGTCATGTTCACATACCTCTGATGTCATGTTCACACACCTCTGATGTCATGCTCACACTCCTCTGACGTCATGTTCACACACCTCTGATGTCATGCTCTCACACCTCTGACGTCATGTTCACACACCTCTGATGTCATGTTCACACACCTCTGATGTCATGTTACACACCTCTGATGTCATGTTCACACACCTCTGACGTCATGTTCACACACCTCTGATGTCATGTTACACACCTCTGATGTCATGTTCACACACCTCTGATGTCATGTTCACACACCTCTGATGTCATGCTCACACTCCTCTGACGTCATGTTCACACACCTCTGATGTCATGTTCACACACCTCTGATGTCATGTTCACATACCTCTGATGTCATGTTCACATACCTCTGATGTCATGTTCACACACCTCTGATGTCATGTTCACATACCTCTGATGTCATGTTCACACCTCTCTGACGTCATGTTCATTACCTCCCGCGCATATAAACATTGTTTTACGCCTTAAAACACGGCGCCATCAGTTTTATAATCCCGCTTGGAAAGTACGGGCAGCGTATTTCCCCTGTAACGTGATACGGGAAGCTGTAAATGTATATTAACTACTAACTAGTCGCTTGTCCGGGCGGCACGGCAGAGTTTCAAGCACATAAAAGCCACTTAGTTCGACGATCATTTCGAGACAATTAACTGTACGGATTAGATCCCGGTTCAACGCCCACTATTCACCTCTGCGCAATCAAACCTAATTACCCCATACAGAATCCATAACCTATAAATGAGACTCCATCAACTATAATTATCACCCTCGACGTATCCGCTACTTTAACGATAATTCCCAGGAACGTGTTTGCCACGTGGTAAATATACGACGCCTGTTATAGATAAAACAAGGAACAGGAAGTACGATTTGTTTCTCAGCAATAATTACAGATTACGGTTGTAAAACAAAATCATTTCCTTTGCGGGAGGGTCGGTTTGGTAAATGGGTTGTTCTGTAAACGGCCGGTTTATTATTATTGTCGTTTGGTGTAATACCAAGATATTCGATAGATGGCATTGCTGCGCTGCAAGACCTTGCATCCCCTCCCCCCCCCCCCCCCACCCAGCGACGCCACCATAACCCCTAACCATCTAAGTCTAGACCCAAACTAGATATATTAGTCCCAACCCAACACTTCTCAGGGCGACCTCAGATCCTTATCTACTTCCCCTTTCATCCACGCTGTTTCAACCCAACACTTCTCAGGGCGACCTGAGATCCTTATCTACTTCCCCTTTCATCCACGCTGTTTCAACCTAACACTTCTCAGGGCGACCTCAGATCCTTATCTACTTCCCCTTTCATCCACGCTGTTTCAACCCAACACTTCTCAGGGCGACCTGAGATCCTTATCTACTTCCCCTTTCATCCACGCTGTTTCAACCCAACACTTCTCAGGGCGACCTGAGATCCTTATCTACTTCCCCTTTCATCCACGCTGTTTCAACCTAACACTTCTCAGGGCGACCTCAGATCCTTATCTACTTCCCCTTTCATCCACGCTGTTTCAACCTAACACTTCTCAGGGCGACCTCAGATCCTTATCTACTTCCCCTTTCATCCACGCTGTTTCAACCCAACACTTCTCAGGGCGACCTGAGATCCTTATCTACTTCCCCTTTCATCCACGCTGTTTCAACCCAACACTTCTCAGGGCGAACTGAGATCCTTATCTACTTCCCCTTTCATCCACGCTGTTTCAACCCAACACTTCTCAGGGCGACCTGAGATCCTTATCTACTTCCCCTTTCATCCACGCTGTTTCAACGTAACACTTCTCAGGGCGACCTCAGATCCTTATCTACTTCCCTTTCATCCACGCTGTTTCAACCCAAAACTTCTCAGGGCGACCTGAGATCCTTATCTACTTCCCCTTTCATCCACGCTGTTTCAACCTAACACTTCTCAGGGCGACCTCAGATCCTTATCTACTTCCCCTTTCATCCACGCTGTTTCAACCCAACACTTCTCAGGGCGACCTGAGATCCTTATCTACTTCCCCTTTCATCCACGCTGTTTCAACCCAACACTTCTCAGGGCGACCTGAGATCCTTATCTACTTCCCCTTTCATCCACGCTGTTTCAACGTAACACTTCTCAGGGCGACCTCAGATCCTTATCTACTTCCCTTTCATCCACGCTGTTTCAACCCAACACTTCTCAGGGCGACCTGAGATCCTTATCTACTTCCCCTTTCATCCACGCTGTTTCAACCTAACACTTCTCAGGGCGACCTCAGATCCTTATCTACTTCCCCTTTCATCCACGCTGTTTCAACCTAACACTTCTCAGGGCGACCTGAGATCCTTATCTACTTCCCCTTTCATCCACGCTGTTTCAACCCAACACTTCTCAGGGCGACCTCAGATCCTTATCTACTTCCCTTTCATCCACGCTGTTTCAACCCAACACTTCTCAGGGCGACCTCAGATCCTTATCTACTTCCCCTTTCATCCACGCTGTTTCAACCCAACACTTCTCAGGGCGACCTCAGATCCTTATCTACTTCCCCTTTCATCCACGCTGTTTCAACCTAACACTTCTCAGGGCGACCTCAGCTCCTTATCTACTTCCCCTTTCATCCACGCTGTTTCAACCCAACACTTCTCAGGGCGACCTGAGATCCTTATCTACTTCCCCTTTCATCCACGCTGTTTCAACCCAACACTTCTCAGGGCGACCTGAGATCCTTATCTACTTCCCCTTTCATCCACGCTGTTTCAACCCAACACTTCTCAGGGCGACCTGAGATCCTTATCTACTTCCCCTTTCATCCACGCTGTTTCAACGTAACACTTCTCAGGGCGACCTCAGATCCTTATCTACTTCCCTTTCATCCACGCTGTTTCAAACCAACACTTCTCAGGGCGACCTGAGATCCTTATCTACTTCCCCTTTCATCCACGCTGTTTCAACCTAACACTTCTCAGGGCGACCTCAGATCCTTATCTACTTCCCCTTTCATCCACGCTGTTTCAACCCAACACTTCTCAGGGCGACCTGAGATCCTTATCTACTTCCCCTTTCATCCACGCTGTTTCAACCCAACACTTCTCAGGGCGACCTGAGATCCTTATCTACTTCCCCTTTCATCCACGCTGTTTCAACGTAACACTTCTCAGGGCGACCTCAGATCCTTATCTACTTCCCCTTTCATCCACGCTGTTTCAACCCAACACTTCTCAGGGCGACCTGAGATCCTTATCTACTTCCCCTTTCATCCACGCTGTTTCAACCTAACACTTCTCAGGGCGACCTCAGATCCTTATCTACTTCCCCTTTCATCCACGCTGTTTCAACCCAACACTTCTCAGGGCGACCTCAGATCCTTATCTACTTCCCCTTTCATCCACGCTGTTTCAACCCAACACTTCTCAGGGCGACCTCAGATCCTTATCTACTTCTCCTTTCATCCACGCTGTTTCAACCCAACACTTCTCAGGGCGACCTCAGATCCTTATCTTCTTCCCTTTCATCCACGCTGTTTCAACCCAACACTTCTCAGGGCGACCTCAGATCCTTATCTACTTCTCCTTTCATCCACGCTGTTTCAACCCAACACTTCTCAGGGCGACCTCAGATCCTTATCTTCTTCCCTTTCATCCACGCTGTTTCAACCAACACTTCTCAGGGCGACCTCAGATCCTTATCTTCTTCCCTTTCATCCACGCTGTTTCAACCCAACACTTCTCAGGGCGACCTCAGATCCTTATCTACTTCTCCTTTCATCCACGCTGTTTCAACCCAACACTTCTCAGGGCGACCTCAGATCCTTATCTACTTCCCTTTCATTCACGCTGTTTCAACCCAACACTTTTCAGGGCGACCTCAGATCCTTATCTACTTCCCCTTTCATCCACGCTGTTTCAACCCAACACTTCTCAGGGCGACCTCAGATCCTTATCTACTTCCCCTTTCATCCACGCTGTTTCAACCTAACACTTCTCAGGGCGACCTCAGATCCTTATCTACTTCCCCTTTCATCCACGCTGTTTCAACCTAACACTTCTCAGGGCAACCTCAGATCCTAATCTACTTCCCCTTTCATCCACGCTGTTTCAACCTAACACTTCTCAGGGCGACCTCAGATCCTAATCTACTTCCCCTTTCATCCACGCTGTTTCAACCTAACACTTCTCAGGGCGACCTCAGATCCTTATCTACTTCCCCTTTCATCCACGCTGTTTCAACCCAACACTTCTCAGGGCGACCTCAGATCCTAATCTACTCCCCTTTCATCCACGCTGTTTCAACCCAACACTTCTCAGGGCGACCTCATATCCTTATCTACTTCCCCTTTCATCCACGCTGTTTCAACCCAACACTTCTCAGGGCGACCTCATATCCTTATCTACTTCCCCTTTCATCCACGCTGTTTCAACCCAACACTTCTCAGGGCGACCTCAGATTCTTATCTACTTCCCCTTTCATCCACGCTGCTTCAACCCAACACTTCTCAGGGCGACCTCAGATCCTTATCTACTTCCCCTTTTTATCCACGCTGTTTCAACCCAACACTTCTCAGGGCGACCTCAGATCCTTATCTACTTCCCCTTTCATCCACGCTGTTTCAACCCAACACTTCTCAGGGCGACCTGAGATCCTAATCTACTTCCCCTTTCATCCACGCTGTTTCAACCCAACACTTCTCAGGGCGACCTGAGATCCTTATCTACTTCCCCTTTCATCCACGCTGCTTCAACCCAACACTTCTCAGGGCGACCTCAGATCCTTATCTACTTCCCCTTTCATCCACGCTGTTTCAACCCAACACTTCTCAGGGCGACCTGAGATCCTTATCTACTTCCCTTTCATCCACGCTGTTGCAACCCAACACTTCTCAGGGCGACCTCAGATCCTTATCTACTTCCCTTTCATCCACGCTGCTTCAACGTAACACTTCTCAGGGCGACCTCAGATCCCTATCTACTTCCCCTTTCATCCACGCTGCTTCAACCCAACACTTCTCAGGGCGACCTCAGATCCTTATCTACTTCCCCTTTCATCCACGCTGTTTCAACCCAACACTTCTCAGGGCGACCTCAGATTCTAATCTACTTCCCCTTTCATCCACGCTGTTTCAACCCAACACTTCTCAGGGCGACCTCAGATCCTTATCTACTTCCCCTTTCATCCACGCTGTTTCAACCCAACACTTCTCAGGGCGACCTGAGATCCTTATCTACTTCCCCTTTTATCCACGCTGTTTCAACCCAACCCTTCTCAGGGCGACCTCAGATCCTTATCTACTTCCCCTTTCATCCACGCTGTTTCAACCCAACACTTCTCAGGGCGACCTCAGATCCTTATCTACTTCTCCTTTCATCCACGCTGTTTCAACCCAACACTTCTCAGGGCGACCTCAGATTCTAATCTACTTCCCCTTTCATCCACGCTGTTTCAACCCAACACTTCTCAGGGCGACCTCAGATCCTTATCTACTTCCCCTTTCATCCACGCTGTTTCAACCCAACACTTCTCAGGGCGACCTGAGATCCTTATCTACTTCCCCTTTCATCCACGCTGTTTCAACCCAACACTTCTCAGGGCGACCTCAGATCCTTATCTACTTCTCCTTTCATCCACGCTGTTTCAACCCAACACTTCTCGGGGCGACCTGAGATCCTTATCTACTTCCCCTTTCATCCACGCTGTTTCAACCCAACACTTCTCAGGGCGACCTGAGATTTTATCTACTTCTCCTTTCATCCACGCTGTTTCAACCCAACACTTCTCAGGGCGACCTGAGATCCTTATCTACTTCCCCTTTCATCCACGCTGTTTCAACCCAACACTTCTCAGGGCGACCTCAGATCCTTATCTACTTCCCTTTCATCCACGCTGTTTCAACCCAACACTTCTCAGGGCGACCTGAGACCCTTATCTACTTCCCTTTCATCCACGCTGTTTCAACCCAACACTTCTCAGGGCGACCTCAGATCCTTATCTACTTCCCCCTTCATCCACGCTGTTTCAACCCAACACTTCTCAGGGCGACCTCAGATCCTTATCTACTTCTCCTTTCATCCACGCTGTTTCAACCCAACACTTCTCGGGGCGACCTCAGATCCTTATCTACTTCTCCTTTCATCCACGCTGTTTCAACCCAACACTTCTCGGGGCGACCTCAGATCCTTATCTACTTCTCCTTTCATCCACGCTGTTTCAACCCAACACTTCTCAGGGCGACCTCAGATCCTTATCTACTTCCCTTTCATCCACGCTGTTTCAACCCAACACTTCTCAGGGCGACCTCATATCCTTATCTACTTCCCCTTTCATCCACGCTGTTTCAACCCAACACTTCTCAGGGCGACCTCAGATCCTTATCTACTTCCCTTTCATCCACGCTGTTTCAACCCAACACTTCTCAGGGCGACCTCAGATCCTTATCTACTTCCCTTTCATCTACGCTGTTTCAACCCAACACTTCTCAGGGCGACCTCAGATCCTTATCTACTTCCCTTTCATCCACGCTGTTTCAACCCAACACTTCTCAGGGCGACCTCATATCCTTATCTACTTCCCCTTTCATCCACGCTGTTTCAACCCAACACTTCTCAGGGCGACCTCAGATCCTTATCTACTTCCCTTTCATCCACGCTGTTTCAACCCAACACTTCTCAGGGCGACCTCATATCCTTATCTACTTCCCTTTCATCCACGCTGTTTCAACCCAACACTTCTCAGGGCGACCTCAGATCCCTATCTACTTCCCCTGTCATCCACGCTGTTTCAACCCAACACTTCTCAGGGCGACCTCAGATCCTTATCTACTTCCCCTGTCATCCACGCTGTTTCAACCCAACACTTCTCAGGGCGACCTCATATCCTTATCTACTTCCCCTGTCATCCACGCTGTTTCAACCCAACACTTCTCAGGGCGACCTCATATCCTTATCTACTTCCCCTTTCATCTACGCTGTTTCAACCCAACACTTCTCAGGGCGACCTCATATCCTTATCTGCTTCCCCTTTCATCCACGCTGTTTCAACCCAACACTTCTCAGGGCGACCTCATATCCTTATCTACTTCCCCTTTCATCCACGCTGTTTCAACCCAACACTTCTGAGGGCGACCTCATATCCTTATCTACTTCCCCTTTCATCCACGCTGTTTCAACCCAACACTTCTCAGGGCGACCTCATATCCTTATCTACTTCCCCTGTCATCCACGCTGTTTCAACCCAACACTTCTCAGGGCGACCTCAGATCCTTATCTACTTCCCCTGTCATCCACGCTGTTTCAACCCAACACTTCTCAGGGCGACCTCATATCCTTATCTGCTTCCCCTTTTATCCACGCTGTTTCAACCCAACACTTCTCAGGGCGACCTCATATCCTTATCTGCTTCCCCTTTCATCCACGCTGTTTCAACCCAACACTTCTCAGGGCGACCTCAGATCCTTATCTACTTCCCCTTTCATCCACGCTGTTTCAACCCAACACTTCTGAGGGCGACCTCATATCCTTATCTACTTCCCCTTTCATCCACGCTGTTTCAACCCAACACTTCTCAGGGCGACCTCATATCCTTATCTACTTCCCCTGTCATCCACGCTGTTTCAACCCAACACTTCTCAGGGCGACCTCAGATCCTTATCTACTTCCCCTGTCATCCACGCTGTTTCAACCCAACACTTCTCAGGGCGACCTCAGATCCTTATCTACTTCCCCTTTCATCCACGCTGTTTCAACCCAACACTTCTCAGGGCGACCTCAGATCCTTATCTACTTCCCCTGTCATCCACGCTGTTTCAACCCAACACTTCTCAGGGCGACCTCATATCCTTATCTACTTCCCCTGTCATCCACGCTGTTTCAACCCAACACTTCTCAGGGCGACCTCAGATCCTTATCTACTTCCCCTTTCATCCACGCTGTTTCAACCCAACACTTCTCAGGGCGACCTCAGATTCTTATCTACTTCCCCTTTCATCCACGCTGTTTCAACCCAACACTTCTCAGGGCGACCTCAGATCCTTATCTACTTCCCTTTCATCCACGCTGTTTCAACCCAACACTTCTCAGGGCGACCTCAGATCCTTATCTACTTCCCCTTTCATCCACGCTGTTTCAACCCAACACTTCTCAGGGCGACCTCAGATCCTTATCTACTTCCCCTTTCATCCACGCTGTTTCAACCCAACACTTCTCAGGGCACCTCAGATCCTTATCTACTTCCCCTTTCATCCACGCTGTTTCAACCCAACACTTCTCAGGGCGACCTCAGATCCTTAGCTACTTCCCCTGTCATCCACGCTGTTTCAACCCAACACTTCTCAGGGCGACCTCAGATCCTTATCTACTTCCCTTTCATCCACGCTGTTTCAACCTAACACTTCTCTGGGCGACCTCAGATCCTTATCTACTTCTCCTTTCATCCACGCTGTTTCAACCCAACACTTCTCAGGGCGACCTCAGATTCTTATCTACTTCCCCTTTCATCCACGCTGTTTCAACCCAACACTTCTCAGGGCGACCTCAGATCCTTATCTACTTCCCCTTTCATCCACGCTGTTTCAACCCAACACTTCTCAGGGCGACCTCAGATCCTTATCTACTTCCCCTTTCATCCACGCTGTTTCAACCCAACACTTCTCAGGGCGACCTCAGATCCTTATCTACTTCCCCTTTCATCCACGCTGTTTCAACCCAACACTCCTCAGGGCGACCTCAGATCCTTATCTACTTCGCCTTTCATCCACGCTGTTTCAACCCAACACCTCTCAGGGCGACCTCAGATCCTTATGTACTTCCCCTTTCATCCACGCTGTTTCAACCCAACACTTCTCAGGGCGACCACAGATCCCTATCTACTTCCCCTTTCATCCACGCTGTTTCAACCCAACACTTCTCAGGGCGACCTCAGATCCTTATCTACTTCCCCTTTCATCCACGCTGTTTCAACCCAACACTTCTCAGGGCGACCTCAGATCCTTATCTACTTCCCCTTTCATCCACGCTGTTTCAACCCAACACCGCTCAGGGCGACCTCAGATCCTTATCTACTTCCCCTTTCATCCACGCTGTTTCAACCCAACACTTCTCAGGGCGACCTCAGATTCTAATCAACTTCCCCTTTCATCCACGCTGTTTCAACCCAACACTTCTCAGGGCGACCTCAGATCCTTATCTACTTCCCCTTTCATCCACGCTGTTTCAACCCAACACTTCTCAGGGCGACCTGAGATCCTTATCTACTTCCCCTTTCATCCACGCTGTTTCAACCCAACACTTCTCAGGGCGACCTCAGATCCTTATCTACTTCTCCTTTCATCCACGCTGTTTCAACCCAACACTTCTCGGGGCGACCTGAGATCCTTATTTACTTCCCCTTTCATCCACGCTGTTTCAACCCAACACTTCTCAGGGCGACCTGAGATTTTATCTACTTCTCCTTTTATCCACGCTGTTTCAACCCAACACTTCTCAGGGCGACCTGAGATCCTTATCTACTTCCCCTTTCATCCACGCTGTTTCAACCCAACACTTCTCAGGGCGACCTCAGATCCTTATCTACTTCCCTTTCATCCACGCTGTTTCAACCCAACACTTCTCCGGGCGACCTGAGATCCTTATCTACTTCCCTTTCATCCACGCTGTTTCAACCCAACACTTCTCAGGGCGACCTCAGATCCTTATCTACTTCCCCCTTCATCCACGCTGTTTCAACCCAACACTTCTCAGGGCGACCTCAGATCCTTATCTACTTCTCCTTTCATCCACGCTGTTTCAACCCAACACTTCTCGGGGCGACCTCAGATCCTTATCTACTTCTCCTTTCATCCACGCTGTTTCAACCCAACACTTCTCGGGGCGACCTCAGATCCTTATCTTCTTCTCCTTTCATCCACGCTGTTTCAACCCAACACTTCTCAGGGCGACCTCAGATCCTTATCTACTTCCCTTTTATCCACGCTGTTTCAACCCAACACTTCTCAGGGCGACCTCATATCCTTATCTACTTCCCCTTTCATCCACGCTGTTTCAACCCAACACTTCTCAGGGCGACCTCAGATCCTTATCTACTTCCCTTTCATCCACGCTGTTTCAACCCAACACTTCTCAGGGCGACCTCAGATCCTTATCTACTTCCCTTTCATCTACGCTGTTTCAACCCAACACTTCTCAGGGCGACCTCAGATCCTTATCTACTTCCCTTTCATCCACGCTGTTTCAACCCAACACTTCTCAGGGCGACCTCATATCCTAATCTACTTCCCCTTTCATCCACGCTGTTTCAACCCAACACTTCTCAGGGCGACCTCAGATCCTTATCTACTTCCCTTTCATCCACGCTGTTTCAACCCAACACTTCTCAGGGCGACCTCAGATCCTTATCTACTTCCCTTTCATCCACGCTGTTTCAACCCAACACTTCTCAGGGCGACCTCAGATCCCTATCTTCTTCCCCTGTCATCCACGCTGTTTCAACCCAACACTTCTCAGGGCGACCTCAGATCCTTATCTACTTCCCCTGTCATCCACGCTGTTTCAACCGAACACTTCTCAGGGCGACCTCATATCCTTATCTACTTCCCCTGTCATCCACGCTGTTTCAACCCAACACTTCTCAGGGCGACCTCATATCCTTATCTACTTCCCCTTTCATCTACGCTGTTTCAACCCAACACTTCTCAGGGCGACCTCATATCCTTATCTGCTTCCCCTTTCATCCACGCTGTTTCAACCCAACACTTCTCAGGGCGACCTCATATCCTTATCTACTTCCCCTTTCATCCACGCTGTTTCAACCCAACACTTCTGAGGGCGACCTCATATCCTTATCTACTTCCCCTTTCATCCACGCTGTTTCAACCCAACACTTCTCAGGGCGACCTCATATCCTTATCTACTTCCCCTGTCATCCACGCTGTTTCAACCCAACACTTCTCAGGGCGACCTCAGATCCTTATCTACTTCCCCTGTCATCCACGCTGTTTCAACCCAACACTTCTCAGGGCGACCTCAGATCCTTATCTACTTCCCCTTTCATCCACGCTGTTTCAACCCAACACTTCTCAGGGCGACCTCAGATCCTTATCTTCTTCCCCTGTCATCCACGCTGTTTCAACCCAACACTTCTCAGGGCGACCTCATATCCTTATCTACTTCCCCTGTCATCCACGCTGTTTCAACCCAACACTTCTCAGGGCGACCTCAGATCCTTATCTACTTCCCCTTTCATCCACGCTGTTTCAACCCAACACTTCTCAGGGCGACATCAGATTCTTATCTACTTCCCCTTTCATCCACGCTGTTTCAACCCAACACTTCTCAGGGCGACCTCAGATCCTTATCTACTTCCCTTTCATCCACGCTGTTTCAACCCAACACTTCTCAGGGCGACCTCAGATCCTTATCTACTTCCCCTTTCATCCACGCTGTTTCAACCCAACACTTCTCAGGGCGACCTCAGATCCTTATCTACTTCCCCTTTCATCCACGCTGTTTCAACCCAACACTTCTCAGGGCGACCTCAGATCCTTATCTACTTCCCCTTTCATCCACGCTGTTTCAACCCAACACTTCTCAGGGCGACCTCAGATCCTTATCTACTTCCCCTTTCATCCACGCTGTTTCAACCCAAACCATCTCAGGGCGACCTCAGAACCTTATCTACTTCCCCTTTCATCGACGCTGTTTAAACCTAACACTTCTCAGGGCGACCTCAGATCCTTAGCTACTTCCCCTGTCATCCACGCTGTTTCAACCCAACACTTCTCAGGGCGACCTCAGATCCTTATCTACTTCCCTTTCATCCACGCTGTTTCAACCTTACACTTCTCAGGGCGACCTCAGATCCTTATCTACTTCCCCTTTCATCCACGCTGTTTCAACCCAACACTTCTCAGGGCGACCTCAGATCCTTATCTACTTCCCCTTTCATCCACGCTGTTTCAACCCAACACTTCTCAGGGCGACCTCAGATCCTTATCTACTTCTCCTTTCATCCACGCTGTTTCAACCCAACACTTCTCAGGGCGACCTCAGATCCTTATCTTCTTCCCTTTCATCCACGCTGTTTCAACCCAACACTTCTCAGGGCGACCTCAGATCCTTATCTACTTCTCCTTTCATCCACGCTGTTTCAACCCAACACTTCTCAGGGCGACCTCAGATCCTTATCTTCTTCCCTTTCATCCACGCTGTTTCAACCAACACTTCTCAGGGCGACCTCAGATCCTTATCTTCTTCCCTTTCATCCACGCTGTTTCAACCCAACACTTCTCAGGGCGACCTCAGATCCTTATCTACTTCTCCTTTCATCCACGCTGTTTCAACCCAACACTTCTCAGGGCGACCTCAGATCCTTATCTACTTCCCTTTCATTCACGCTGTTTCAACCCAACACTTTTCAGGGCGACCTCAGATCCTTATCTACTTCCCCTTTCATCCACGCTGTTTCAACCCAACACTTCTCAGGGCGACCTCAGATCCTTATCTACTTCCCCTTTCATCCACGCTGTTTCAACCTAACACTTCTCAGGGCGACCTCAGATCCTTATCTACTTCCCCTTTCATCCACGCTGTTTCAACCTAACACTTCTCAGGGCAACCTCAGATCCTAATCTACTTCCCCTTTCATCCACGCTGTTTCAACCTAACACTTCTCAGGGCGACCTCAGATCCTAATCTACTTCCCCTTTCATCCACGCTGTTTCAACCTAACACTTCTCAGGGCGACCTCAGATCCTTATCTACTTCCCCTTTCATCCACGCTGTTTCAACCCAACACTTCTCAGGGCGACCTCAGATCCTAATCTACTCCCCTTTCATCCACGCTGTTTCAACCCAACACTTCTCAGGGCGACCTCATATCCTTATCTACTTCCCCTTTCATCCACGCTGTTTCAACCCAACACTTCTCAGGGCGACCTCATATCCTTATCTACTTCCCCTTTCATCCACGCTGTTTCAACCCAACACTTCTCAGGGCGACCTCAGATTCTTATCTACTTCCCCTTTCATCCACGCTGCTTCAACCCAACACTTCTCAGGGCGACCTCAGATCCTTATCTACTTCCCCTTTTTATCCACGCTGTTTCAACCCAACACTTCTCAGGGCGACCTCAGATCCTTATCTACTTCCCCTTTCATCCACGCTGTTTCAACCCAACACTTCTCAGGGCGACCTGAGATCCTAATCTACTTCCCCTTTCATCCACGCTGTTTCAACCCAACACTTCTCAGGGCGACCTGAGATCCTTATCTACTTCCCCTTTCATCCACGCTGCTTCAACCCAACACTTCTCAGGGCGACCTCAGATCCTTATCTACTTCCCCTTTCATCCACGCTGTTTCAACCCAACACTTCTCAGGGCGACCTGAGATCCTTATCTACTTCCCTTTCATCCACGCTGTTGCAACCCAACACTTCTCAGGGCGACCTCAGATCCTTGTCTACTTCCCTTTCATCCACGCTGCTTCAACGTAACACTTCTCAGGGCGACCTCAGATCCCTATCTACTTCCCCTTTCATCCACGCTGCTTCAACCCAACACTTCTCAGGGCGACCTCAGATCCTTATCTACTTCCCCTTTCATCCACGCTGTTTCAACCCAACACTTCTCAGGGCGACCTCAGATTCTAATCTACTTCCCCTTTCATCCACGCTGTTTCAACCCAACACTTCTCAGGGCGACCTCAGATCCTTATCTACTTCCCCTTTCATCCACGCTGTTTCAACCCAACACTTCTCAGGGCGACCTGAGATCCTTATCTACTTCCCCTTTTATCCACGCTGTTTCAACCCAACCCTTCTCAGGGCGACCTCAGATCCTTATCTACTTCCCCTTTCATCCACGCTGTTTCAACCCAACACTTCTCAGGGCGACCTCAGATCCTTATCTACTTCTCCTTTCATCCACGCTGTTTCAACCCAACACTTCTCAGGGCGACCTCAGATTCTAATCTACTTCCCCTTTCATCCACGCTGTTTCAACCCAACACTTCTCAGGGCGACCTCAGATCCTTATCTACTTCCCCTTTCATCCACGCTGTTTCAACCCAACACTTCTCAGGGCGACCTGAGATCCTTATCTACTTCCCCTTTCATCCACGCTGTTTCAACCCAACACTTCTCAGGGCGACCTCAGATCCTTATCTACTTCTCCTTTCATCCACGCTGTTTCAACCCAACACTTCTCGGGGCGACCTGAGATCCTTATCTACTTCCCCTTTCATCCACGCTGTTTCAACCCAACACTTCTCAGGGCGACCTGAGATTTTATCTACTTCTCCTTTCATCCACGCTGTTTCAACCCAACACTTCTCAGGGCGACCTGAGATCCTTATCTACTTCCCCTTTCATCCACGCTGTTTCAACCCAACACTTCTCAGGGCGACCTCAGATCCTTATCTACTTCCCTTTCATCCACGCTGTTTCAACCCAACACTTCTCAGGGCGACCTGAGACCCTTATCTACTTCCCTTTCATCCACGCTGTTTCAACCCAACACTTCTCAGGGCGACCTCAGATCCTTATCTACTTCCCCCTTCATCCACGCTGTTTCAACCCAACACTTCTCAGGGCGACCTCAGATCCTTATCTACTTCTCCTTTCATCCACGCTGTTTCAACCCAACACTTCTCGGGGCGACCTCAGATCCTTATCTACTTCTCCTTTCATCCACGCTGTTTCAACCCAACACTTCTCGGGGCGACCTCAGATCCTTATCTACTTCTCCTTTCATCCACGCTGTTTCAACCCAACACTTCTCAGGGCGACCTCAGATCCTTATCTACTTCCCTTTCATCCACGCTGTTTCAACCCAACACTTCTCAGGGCGACCTCATATCCTTATCTACTTCCCCTTTCATCCACGCTGTTTCAACCCAACACTTCTCAGGGCGACCTCAGATCCTTATCTACTTCCCTTTCATCCACGCTGTTTCAACCCAACACTTCTCAGGGCGACCTCAGATCCTTATCTACTTCCCTTTCATCTACGCTGTTTCAACCCAACACTTCTCAGGGCGACCTCAGATCCTTATCTACTTCCCTTTCATCCACGCTGTTTCAACCCAACACTTCTCAGGGCGACCTCATATCCTTATCTACTTCCCCTTTCATCCACGCTGTTTCAACCCAACACTTCTCAGGGCGACCTCAGATCCTTATCTACTTCCCTTTCATCCACGCTGTTTCAACCCAACACTTCTCAGGGCGACCTCATATCCTTATCTACTTCCCTTTCATCCACGCTGTTTCAACCCAACACTTCTCAGGGCGACCTCAGATCCCTATCTACTTCCCCTGTCATCCACGCTGTTTCAACCCAACACTTCTCAGGGCGACCTCAGATCCTTATCTACTTCCCCTGTCATCCACGCTGTTTCAACCCAACACTTCTCAGGGCGACCTCATATCCTTATCTACTTCCCCTGTCATCCACGCTGTTTCAACCCAACACTTCTCAGGGCGACCTCATATCCTTATCTACTTCCCCTTTCATCTACGCTGTTTCAACCCAACACTTCTCAGGGCGACCTCATATCCTTATCTGCTTCCCCTTTCATCCACGCTGTTTCAACCCAACACTTCTCAGGGCGACCTCATATCCTTATCTACTTCCCCTTTCATCCACGCTGTTTCAACCCAACACTTCTGAGGGCGACCTCATATCCTTATCTACTTCCCCTTTCATCCACGCTGTTTCAACCCAACACTTCTCAGGGCGACCTCATATCCTTATCTACTTCCCCTGTCATCCACGCTGTTTCAACCCAACACTTCTCAGGGCGACCTCAGATCCTTATCTACTTCCCCTGTCATCCACGCTGTTTCAACCCAACACTTCTCAGGGCGACCTCATATCCTTATCTGCTTCCCCTTTCATCCACGCTGTTTCAACCCAACACTTCTCAGGGCGACCTCATATCCTTATCTGCTTCCCCTTTCATCCACGCTGTTTCAACCCAACACTTCTCAGGGCGACCTCAGATCCTTATCTACTTCCCCTTTCATCCACGCTGTTTCAACCCAACACTTCTGAGGGCGACCTCATATCCTTATCTACTTCCCCTTTCATCCACGCTGTTTCAACCCAACACTTCTCAGGGCGACCTCATATCCTTATCTACTTCCCCTGTCATCACTTCCCCTTTCATCCACGCTGTTTCAACCCAACACTTCTCAGGGCGACCTCAGATCCTTATCTACTTCCCCTTTCATCCACGCTGTTTCAACCCAACACTTCTCAGGGCGACCTCAGATCCTTATCTACTTCCCCTTTCATCCACGCTGTTTCAACCCAACACCGCTCAGGGCGCCCTCAGATCCTTATCTACTTCCCCTTTCATCCACGCTGTTTCAACCCAACACTTCTCAGGGCGACCTCAGATCCTTATCTACTTCTCCTTTTATCCACGCTGTTTCAACCCAACACTTCTCAGGGTGACCTCAGATCCTTATCTACTTCCCCTTTCATCCACGCTGCTTCAACCCAACACTTCTCAGGGCGACCTCAGATCCTTATCTACTTCCCCTTTCATCCACGCTGTTTCAACCCAACACTTCTCAGGGCGACCTCAGATCCTTATCTACTTCCCCTTTCATCCACGCTGCTTCAACCCAACACTTCTCAGGGCGACCTCAGATCCTTATCTACTTCCCCTTTCATCCACGCTGTTTCAACCCAACACTTCTCAGGGCGACCTCAGATCCTTATCTACTCCCCTTTCATCCACGCTGTTTCAACCCAACACTTCTCAGGGCGACCTCAGATCCTTATCTACTTCCCCTTTCAATCACGCTGCTTCAACCCAACACTTCTCAGGGCGACCTCAGATCCTTATCTACTTCCCCTTTCATCCACGCTGTTTCAACCCAACACTTCTCAGGGCGACCTCAGATCCTTATCTACTTCCCCTTTCATCCACGCTGTTTCAACCCAACACTTCTCAGGGCGACCTCAGATCCTTATCTACTTCCCCTTTCATCCACGCTGTTTCAACCCAACACTTCTCAGGGCGACCTCAGATCCTTATCTACTTCCCCTGTCATCCACGCTGTTTCAACCCAACACTTCTCAGGGCGACCTCAGATCCTTATCTACTTCCCTTTCATCCACGCTGTTTCAACCCAACACTTCTCAGGGCGACCTCAGATCCTTATCTACTTCCCCTTTCATCCACGCTGTTTCAACCCAACACTTTTGCAGGGCGACCTCAGATCCTTATCTACTTCCCCTTTCATCCACGCTGTTTCAACCCAACACTTCTCAGGGCGACCTCAGATCCTTATCTACTTCCCCTTTCATCCACGCTGCTTCAACCCAACACTTCTCAGGGCGACCTCAGATCCTTATCTACTTCCCCTTTCATCCACGCTGTTTCAACCCAACACTTCTCAGGGCGACCTCAGATCCTAATCTACTTCCCCTTTCATCCACGCTGTTTCAACCCAACACTTCTCAGGGCGACCTCAGATCCTTATCTACTTCCCCTTTCATCCACGCTGTTTCAACCCAACACCGCTCAGGGCGACCTCAGATCCTTATCTACTTCCCCTTTCATCCACGCTGTTTCAACCCAACACTTCTCAGGGCGACCTCATATCCTTATCTACTTCGCCTTTCATCCACGCTGTTTCAACCCAACACTCCTCAGGGCGACCTCAGATGCTTATCTACTTCGCCTTTCATCCACGCTGTTTCAACCCAACACCTCTCAGGGCGACCTCAGATCCTTATGTACTTCCCCTTTCATCCACGCTGTTTCAACCCAACACTTCTCAGGGCGACCACAGATCCCTATCTACTTCCCCTTTCATCCACGCTGTTTCAACCCAACACTTCTCAGGGCGACCTCAGTTCCTTATCTACTTCCCCTTTCATCCACGCTGTTTCAACCCAACACTTCTCAGGGCGACCTCAGATCCTTATCTACTTCCCCTTTCATCCACGCTGTTTCAACCCAACACTTCTCAGGGCGACCTCAGATCCTTATCTACTTCCCCTTTCATCCACGCTGTTTCAACCCAACACCGCTCAGGGCGACCTCAGATCCTTATCTACTTCCCCTTTCATCCACGCTGTTTCAACCCAACACTTCTCAGGGCGACCTCAGATCCTTATCTACTTCTCCTTTTATCCACGCTGTTTCAACCCAACACTTCTCAGGGTGACCTCAGATCCTTATCTACTTCCCCTTTCATCCACGCTGCTTCAACCCAACACTTCTCAGGGCGACCTCAGATCCTTATCTACTTCCCCTTTCATCCACGCTGTTTCAACCCAACACTTCTCAGGGCGACCTCAGATCCTTATCTACTTCCCCTTTCATCCACGCTGCTTCAACCCAACACTTCTCAGGGCGACCTCAGATCCTTATCTACTTCCCCTTTCATCCACGCTGTTTCAACCCAACACTTCTCAGGGCGACCTCAGATCCTTATCTACTCCCCTTTCATCCACGCTGTTTCAACCCAACACTTCTCAGGGCGACCTCAGATCCTTATCTACTTCCCCTTTCATCCACGCTGCTTCAACCCAACACTTCTCAGGGCGACCTTAGATCCTTATCTACTTCCCCTTTCATCCACGCTGTTTCAACCCAACACTTCTCAGGGCGACCTCAGATCCTTATCTACTTCCCCTTTCATCCACGCTGTTTCAACCCAACACTTCTCAGGGCGACCTCAGATCCTTATCTACTTCCCCTTTCATCCACGCTGTTTCAACCCAACACTTCTCAGGGCGACCTCAGATCCTTATCTACTTCCCCTTTCATCCACGCTGTTTCAACCCAACACTTCTCAGGGCGACCTCAGATCCTTATCTACTTCCCCTTTCATCCACGCTGTTTCAACCCAACACTTCTCAGGGCGACCTCAGATCCTTATCTACTTCCCCTTTTATCCACGCTGTTTCAACCCAACACTTCTCAGGGCGACCTCAGATCCTTATCTACTTCCCCTGTCATCCACGCTGTTTCAACCCAACACTTCTCAGGGCGACCTCAGATCCTTATCTACTTCCCTTTTATCCACGTTCTTTCAACCCAACACTTCTCAGGGCGACCTCAGATCCTTATCTACCTCCCCTTTTCATCCACGCTGTTTCAACCCAACACTTTTGCAGGGCGACCTCAGATCCTTATCTACTTCCCCTTTCATCCACGCTGTTTCAACCCAACACTTCTCAGGGCGACCTCAGATCCTTATCTACTTCCCCTTTCATCCACGCTGTTTCAACCCAACACTTCTCAGGGCGACCTCAGATCCTAATCTACTTCCCCTTTCATCCACGCTGTTTCAACCCAACACTTCTCAGGGCGACCTCAGATCCTTATCTACTTCCCCTTTCATCCACGCTGTTTCAACCCAACACTTCTCAGGGCGACCTCATATCCTTATCTACTTCGCCTTTCATCCACGCTGTTTCAACCCAACACTCCTCAGGGCGACCTCAGATCCTTATCTACTTCGCCTTTCATCCACGCTGTTTCAACCCAACACCTCTCAGGGCGACCTCAGATCCTTATGTACTTCCCCTTTCATCCACGCTGTTTCAACCCAACACTTCTCAGGGCGACCACAGATCCCTATCTACTTCCCCTTTCATCCACGCTGTTTCAACCCAACACTTCTCAGGGCGACCTCAGTTCCTTATCTACTTCCCCTTTCATCCACGCTGTTTCAACCCAACACTTCTCAGGGCGACCTCAGATCCTTATCTACTTCCCCTTTCATCCACGCTGTTTCAACCCAACACTTCTCAGGGCGACCTCAGATCCTTATCTACTTCCCCTTTCATCCACGCTGTTTCAACCCAACACCGCTCAGGGCGCCCTCAGATCCTTATCTACTTCCCCTTTCATCCACGCTGTTTCAACCCAACACTTCTCAGGGCGACCTCAGATCCTTATCTACTTCTCCTTTTATCCACGCTGTTTCAACCCAACACTTCTCAGGGTGACCTCAGATCCTTATCTACTTCCCCTTTCATCCACGCTGCTTCAACCCAACACTTCTCAGGGCGACCTCAGATCCTTATCTACTTCCCCTTTCATCCACGCTGTTTCAACCCAACACTTCTCAGGGCGACCTCAGATCCTTATCTACTTCCCCTTTCATCCACGCTGCTTCAACCCAACACTTCTCAGGGCGACCTCAGATCCTTATCTACTTCCCCTTTCATCCACGCTGTTTCAACCCAACACTTCTCAGGGCGACCTCAGATCCTTATCTACTCCCCTTTCATCCACGCTGTTTCAACCCAACACTTCTCAGGGCGACCTCAGATCCTTATCTACTTCCCCTTTCATCCACGCTGCTTCAACCCAACACTTCTCAGGGCGACCTCAGATCCTTATCTACTTCCCCTTTCATCCACGCTGTTTCAACCCAACACTTCTCAGGGCGACCTCAGATCCTTATCTACTTCCCCTTTCATCCACGCTGTTTCAACCCAACACTTCTCAGGGCGACCTCAGATCCTTATCTACTTCCCCTTTCATCCACGCTGTTTCAACCCAACACTTCTCAGGGCGACCTCAGATCCTTATCTACTTCCCCTGTCATCCACGCTGTTTCAACCCAACACTTCTCAGGGCGACCTCAGATCCTTATCTACTTCCCTTTCATCCACGCTGTTTCAACCCAACACTTCTCAGGGCGACCTCAGATCCTTATCTACTTCCCCTTTCATCCACGCTGTTTCAACCCAACACTTTTGCAGGGCGACCTCAGATCCTTATCTACTTCCCCTTTCATCCACGCTGTTTCAACCCAACACTTCTCAGGGCGACCTCAGATCCTTATCTACTTCCCCTTTCATCCACGCTGCTTCAACCCAACACTTCTCAGGGCGACCTCAGATCCTTATCTACTTCCCCTTTCATCCACGCTGTTTCAACCCAACACTTCTCAGGGCGACCTCAGATCCTAATCTACTTCCCCTTTCATCCACGCTGTTTCAACCCAACACTTCTCAGGGCGACCTCAGATCCTTATCTACTTCCCCTTTCATCCACGCTGTTTCAACCCAACACCGCTCAGGGCGACCTCAGATCCTTATCTACTTCCCCTTTCATCCACGCTGTTTCAACCCAACACTTCTCAGGGCGACCTCAGATCCTTATCTACTTCCCCTTTTATCCACGCTGTTTCAACCCAACACTTCTCAGGGTGACCTCAGATCCTTATCTACTTCCCCTTTCATCCACGCTGCTTCAACCCAACACTTCTCAGGGCGACCTCAGATCCTTATCTACTTCCCCTTTCATCCACGCTGTTTCAACCCAACACTTCTCAGGGCGACCTCAGATCCTTATCTACTTCCCCTTTCATCCACGCTGCTTCAACCCAACACTTCTCAGGGCGACCTCAGATCCTTATCTACTTCCCCTTTCATCCACGCTGTTTCAACCCAACACTTCTCAGGGCGACCTCAGATCCTTATCTACTCCCCTTTCATCCACGCTGTTTCAACCCAACACTTCTCAGGGCGACCTCAGATCCTTATCTACTTCCCCTTTCATCCACGCTGCTTCAACCCAACACTTCTCAGGGCGACCTCAGATCCTTATCTACTTCCCCTTTCATCCACGCTGTTTCAACCCAACACTTCTCAGGGCGACCTCAGATCCTTATCTACTTCCCCTTTCATCCACGCTGTTTCAACCCAACACTTCTCAGGGCGACCTCAGATCCTTATCTACTTCCCCTTTCATCCACGCTGTTTCAACCCAACACTTCTCAGGGCGACCTCAGATCCTTATCTACTTCCCCTGTCATCCACGCTGTTTCAACCCAACACTTCTCAGGGCGACCTCAGATCCTTATCTACTTCCCTTTCATCCACGCTGTTTCAACCCAACACTTCTCAGGGCGACCTCAGATCCTTATCTACTTCCCCTTTCATCCACGCTGTTTCAACCCAACACTTTTGCAGGGCGACCTCAGATCCTTATCTACTTCCCCTTTCATCCACGCTGTTTCAACCCAACACTTCTCAGGGCGACCTCAGATCCTTATCTACTTCCCCTTTCATCCACGCTGCTTCAACCCAACACTTCTCAGGGCGACCTCAGATCCTTATCTACTTCCCCTTTCATCCACGCTGCTTCAACGTAACACTTCTCAGGGCGACCTCAGATCCTTATCTACTTCCCTTTCATCCACGCTGTTTCAACGTAACACTTCTCAGGGCGACCTCATATCCTTATCTACTTCCCCTTTCATCCACGCTGTTTCAACCCAACACTTCTCAAGGCGACCTCAGATCCTTATCTACTTCCCTTTCATCCACGCTGCTTCAACCCAACACTTCTCAGGGCGACCTCAGATCCTTATCTACTTTCCCTTTCATCCACGCTGTTTCAACCCAACACTTCTCAGGGCGACCTCAGATCCTTATCTACTTCCCCTTTCATCCACGCTGCTTCAACCCAACACTTCTCAGGGCGACCTCAGATCCTTATCTACTTCCCTTTCATCCACGCTGTTTCAACGTAACACTTCTCAGGGCGACCTCAGATCCTTATCTACTTCCCTTTCATCCACGCTGCTTCAACCCAACACTTCTCAGGGCGACCTCAGATCCTTATCTACTTCCCCTTTCATCCACGCTGTTTCAACCCAACACTTCTCAGGGCGACCTCAGATCCTTATCTTCTTCCCCTTTCAACCACGCTGTTACAACCTAACACTTCTCAGGGCGACCTCAGATCCTTATCTACTTCCCCTTTCATCCACGCTGTTTCAACCCAACACTTCTCAGGGCGACCTCAGATCCTTATCTACTTCCCCTTTCATCCACGCTGTTTCAACCCAACACTTCTCAGGGCGACCTCAGATCCTTATCTACTTCCCCTTTCATTCACGCTGTTTCAACCCAACACTTCTCAGGGCGACCTCAGATCCTTATCTACTTCCCCTTTCATCCACGCTGCTTCAACCTAACACTTCTCAGGGCGACCTCAGATCCTTATCTACTTCCCCTTTCATCCACGCTGTTTCAACGTAACACTTCTCAGGGCGACCTCAGATCCTTATCTACTTCCCCTTTCATCCACGCTGTTTCAACCCAACACTTCTCAGGGCGACCTCAGATCCTTATCTACTTCCCCTTTCATCCACGCTGTTTCAACGTAACACTTCTCAGGGCGACCTCAGATCCTTATCTACTTCCCCTTTCATCCACGCTGTTTCAACCCAACACTTCTCAGGGCGACCTCAGATCCTTATCTACTTCCCCTTTCATCCACGCTGTTTCAACCCAACACTTCTCAGGGCGACCTCAGATCCTTATCTACTTCCCCTTTCATCCACGCTGTTTCAACCCAACACTTCTCAGGGCGACCTCAGATCCTTATCTACTCCCCTTTCATCCACGCTGTTTCAACCCAACACTTCTCAGGGCGACCTCAGATCCTTATCTACTTCCCCTTTCATCCACGCTGCTTTAACTCAACACTTCTCAGGGCGACCTCAGATCCTTATCTACTTCCTCTTTCATCCACGCTGTTTCAACCCAACACTTCTCAGGGCGACCTCAGATCCTTATCTACTTCCCCTTTCATCCACGCTGTTTCAACCTAACACTTCTCAGGGCGACCTCAGATCCTTATCTACTTCCCCTTTCATTTACGCTGTTTCAACCCAACACTTCTCAGGGCGACCTCAGATCCTTATCTACTTCCCCTGTCATCCACGCTGTTTCAACCCAACACTTCTCAGGGCGACCTCAGATCCTTATCTACTTCCCTTTCATCCACGCTGTTTCAACCCAACACTTCTCAGGGCGACCTCAGATCCTTATCTACTTCCCCTTTCATCCACGCTGTTTCAACCCAACACTTCTCAGGGCGACCTCAGATCCTTATCTACTTCCCCTTTCATCCACGCTGTTTCAACCCAACACTTCTCAGGGCGACCTCAGATCCTTATCTACTTCCCCTTTCATCCACGCTGCTTCAACCCAACACTTCTCAGGGCGACCTCAGATCCTTATCTACTTCCCCTTTCATCCACGCTGTTTCAACCCAACACTTCTCAGGGCGACCTCAGATCCTAATCTACTTCCCCTTTCATCCACGCTGTTTCAACCCAACACTTCTCAGGGCGACCTCAGATCCTTATCTACTTCCCCTTTCATCCACGCTGTTTCAACCCAACACCGCTCAGGGCGACCTCAGATCCTTATCTACTTCCCCTTTCATCCACGCTGTTTCAACCCAACACTTCTCAGGGCGACCTCAGATCCTTATCAACTTCCCTTTCATCCACGCTGCTTCAACGTAACACTTCTCAGGGCGACCTCAGATCCTTATCTACTTCCCCTTTCATCCACGCTGTTTCAACCCAACACTTCTCAGGGCGACCTCAGATCCTTATCTACTTCCCCTTTCATCCACGCTGTTTCAACCCAACACTTCTCAGGGCGACCTCAGATCCTTATCTACTTCCCCTTTCAACCACGCTGTTACAACCTAACACTTCTCAGGGCGACCTCAGATCCTTATCTACTTCCCCTTTCATCCACGCTGTTTCAACCCAACACTTCTCAGGGCGACCTCAGATCCTTATCTACTTCCCCTTTCATCCACGCTGTTTCAACGTAACACTTCTCAGGGCGACCTCAGATCCTTATCTACTTCCCCTTTCATCCACGCTGTTTCAACCCAACACTTCTCAGGGCGACCTCAGATCCTTATCTACTTCCCTTTCATCCACGCTGTTTCAACGTAACACTTCTCAGGGCGACCTCAGATCCTTATCTACTTCCCTTTCATCCACGCTGCTTCAACCCAACACTTCTCAGGGCGACCTCAGATCCTTATCTACTTCCCCTTTCATCCACGCTGTTTCAACGTAACACTTCTCAGGGCGACCTCAGATCCTTATCTACTTCCCCTTTCATCCACGCTGTTTCAACCCAACACTTCTCAGGGCGACCTCAGATCCTTATCTACTTCCCCTTTCATCCACGCTGTTTCAACGTAACACTTCTCAGGGCGACCTCAGATCCTTATCTACTTCCCCTTTCATCCACGCTGTTTCAACGTAACACTTCTCAGGGCGACCTCAGATCCTTATCTACTTCCCCTTTCATCCACGCTGTTTCAACCCAACACTTCTCAGGGCGACCTCAGATCCTTATCTACTTCCCCTTTCATCCACGCTGCTTCAACCCAACACTTCTCAGGGCGACCTCAGATCCTTATCTACTTCCCTTTCATCCACGCAGTTTCAACGTAACACTTCTCAGGGCGACCTCAGATCCTTATCTACTTCCCTTTCATCCACGCTGCTTCAACCCAACACTTCTCAGGGCGACCTCAGATCCTTATCTACTTCCCCTTTCATCCACGCTGTTTCAACCCAACACTTCTCAGGGCGACCTCAAATCCTTATCTACTTCCCCTTAAACCACGCTGTTTCAACCTAACACTTCTCAGGGCGACCTCAGATCCTTATCTACTTCCCCTTTCATCCACGCTGTTTCAACCCAACACTTCTCAGGGCGACCTCAGATCCTTATCTACTTCCCCTTTCATCCACGTTGTTTCAACCCAACACTTCTCAGGGCGACCTCAGATCCTTATCTACTTCCCCTTTCATCCACGCTGTTTCAACCCAACACTTCTCAGGGCGACCTCAGATCCTTATCTACTTCCCCTTTCATCCACGCTGCTTCAACCTAACACTTCTCAGGGCGACCTCAGATCCTTATCTACTTCCCCTTTCATCCACGCTGTTTCAACGTAACACTTCTCAGGGCGACCTCAGATCCTTATCTACTTCCCCTTTCATCCACGCTGTTTCAACCCAACACTTCTCAGGGCGACCTCAGATCCTTATCTACTTCCCCTTTCATCCACGCTGTTTCAACCCAACACTTCTCAGGGCGACCTCAGATCCTTATCTACTTCTCCTTTCATCCACGCTGCTTCAACCTAACACTTCCTCGGGCGACCTCAGATCCTTATCTACTTCCCCTTTCATCCACGCTGTTTCAACCCAACACTTCTCAGGGCGACCTCAGATCCTTATCTACTTCCCCTTTCATCCACGCTGTTTCAACCTAACACTTCTCAGGCGACCTCAGATCCTTATCTACTTCCCCTTTCATCCACGCTGTTTCAACCTAACACTTCTCAGGGCGACCTCAGATCCTTATCTACTTCCCCTTTCATCCACGCTGTTTCAACCTAACACTTCTCAGGGCGACCTCAGATCCTTATCTACTTCCCCTTTCATCCACGCTGTTTCAACCCAACACTTCTCAGGGCGACCTCAGATCCTTATCTATTTCCCCTTTCATCCACGCTGTTTCAACCCAACACTTCTCAGGGCGACCTGAGATCCTTATCTACTTCCCCTTCATCCACGCTGTTTCAACGTAACACTTCTCAGGGCGACCTCAGATCCTTATCTACTTCCCCTTAAACCACGCTGTTTCAACCTAACACTTCTCAGGGCGACCTCAGATCCTTATCTACTTCCCCTTTCATCCACGCTGTTTCAACCCAACACTTCTCAGGGCGACCTCAGATCCTTATCTACTTCCCCTTTCATCCACGTTGTTTCAACCCAACACTTCTCAGGGCGACCTCAGATCCTTATCTACTTCCCCTTTCATCCACGCTGTTTCAACCCAACACTTCTCAGGGCGACCTCAGATCCTTATCTACTTCCCCTTTCATCCACGCTGCTTCAACCTAACACTTCTCAGGGCGACCTCAGATCCTTATCTACTTCCCCTTTCATCCACGCTGTTTCAACGTAACACTTCTCAGGGCGACCTCAGATCCTTATCTACTTCCCCTTTCATCCACGCTGTTTCAACGTAACACTTCTCAGGGCGACCTCAGATCCTTATCTACTTCCCCTTTCATCCACGCTGTTTCAACCCAACACTTCTCAGGGCGACCTCAGATCCTTATCTACTTCCCCTTTCATCCACGCTGTTTCAACCCAACACTTCTCAGGGCGACCTCAGATCCTTATCTACTTCCCCTTTCATCCACGCTGCTTCAACCCAACACTTCTCAGGGCGACCTCAGATCCTTATCTACTTCCCTTTCATCCACGCTGCTTCAACCCAACACTTCTCAGGGCGACCTCAGATCCTTATCTACTTCCCCTTTCATCCACGCTGTTTCAACCCAACACTTCTCAGGGCGACCTCAGATCCTTATCTACTTCCCCTTTCATCCACGCTGCTTCAACCCAACACTTCTCAGGGCGACCTCAGATCCTTATCTACTTCCCCTTTCATCCACGCTGTTTCAACCCAACACTTCTCAGGGCGACCTCAGATCCTTATCTACTTCCCTTTCATCCACGCTGTTTCAACGTAACACTTCTCAGGGCGACCTCAGATCCTTATCTACTTCCCTTTCATCCACGCTGCTTCAACCCAACACTTCTCAGGGCGACCTCAGATCCTTATCTACTTCCCCTTTCATCCACGCTGTTTCAACCCAACACTTCTCAGGGCGACCTCAAATCCTTATCTACTTCCCCTTAAACCACGCTGTTTCAACCTAACACTTCTCAGGGCGACCTCAGATCCTTATCTACTTCCCCTTTCATCCACGCTGTTTCAACCCAACACTTCTCAGGGCGACCTCAGATCCTTATCTACTTCCCCTTAAACCACGCTGTTTCAACCTAACACTTCTCAGGGCGACCTCAGATCCTTATCTACTTCCCCTTTCATCCACGCTGTTTCAACCCAACACTTCTCAGGGCGACCTCAGATCCTTATCTACTTCCCCTTTCATCCACGTTGTTTCAACCCAACACTTCTCAGGGCGACCTCAGATCCTTATCTACTTCCCCTTTCATCCACGCTGTTTCAACCCAACACTTCTCAGGGCGACCTCAGATCCTTATCTACTTCCCCTTTCATCCACGCTGCTTCAACCTAACACTTCTCAGGGCGACCTCAGATCCTTATCTACTTCCCCTTTCATCCACGCTGTTTCAACCCAACACCGCTCAGGGCGACCTCAGATCCTTATCTATTTCCCCTTTCATCCACGCTGTTTCAACCCAACACCGCTCAGGGCGACCTCAGATCCTTATCTATTTCCCCTTTCATCCACGCTGTTTCAACGTAACACTTCTCAGGGCGACCTCAGATCCTTATCTACTTCCCCTTTCATCCACGCTGTTTCAACGTAACACTTCTCAGGGCGACCTCAGATCCTTATCTACTTCCCCTTTCATCCACGCTGTTTCAACGTAACACTTCTCAGGGCGACCTCAGATCCTTATCTACTTCCCCTTTCATCCACGCTGTTTCAACCCAACACTTCTCAGGGCGACCTCAGATCCTTATCTACTTCCCCTTTCATCCACGCTGTTTCAACCCAACACTTCTCAGGGCGACCTCAGATCCTTATCTACTTCTCCTTTCATCCACGCTGCTTCAACCTAACACTTCCTCGGGCGACCTCAGATCCTTATCTACTTCCCCTTTCATCCACGCTGTTTCAACCCAACACTTCTCAGGGCGACCTCAGATCCTTATCTACTTCCCCTTTCATCCACGCTGTTTCAACCTAACACTTCTCAGGCGACCTCAGATCCTTATCTACTTCCCCTTTCATCCACGCTGTTTCAACCTAACACTTCTCAGGGCGACCTCAGATCCTTATCTACTTCCCCTTTCATCCACGCTGTTTCAACCTAACACTTCTCAGGGCGACCTCAGATCCTTATCTACTTCCCCTTTCATCCACGCTGTTTCAACCCAACACTTCTCAGGGCGACCTCAGATCCTTATCTATTTCCCCTTTCATCCACGCTGTTTCAACCCAACACTTCTCAGGGCGACCTGAGATCCTTATCTACTTCCCCTTTCATCCACGCTGTTTCAACGTAACACTTCTCAGGGCGACCTCAGATCCTTATCTACTTCCCCTTAAACCACGCTGTTTCAACCTAACACTTCTCAGGGCGACCTCAGATCCTTATCTACTTCCCCTTTCATCCACGCTGTTTCAACCCAACACTTCTCAGGGCGACCTCAGATCCTTATCTACTTCCCCTTTCATCCACGTTGTTTCAACCCAACACTTCTCAGGGCGACCTCAGATCCTTATCTACTTCCCCTTTCATCCACGCTGTTTCAACCCAACACTTCTCAGGGCGACCTCAGATCCTTATCTACTTCCCCTTTCATCCACGCTGCTTCAACCTAACACTTCTCAGGGCGACCTCAGATCCTTATCTACTTCCCCTTTCATCCACGCTGCTTCAACCCAACACTTCTCAGGGCGACCTCAGATCCTTATCTACTTCCCCTTTCATCCACGCTGTTTCAACGTAACACTTCTCAGGGCGACCTCAGATCCTTATCTACTTCCCCTTTCATCCACGCTGCTTCAACCTAACACTTCTCAGGGCGACCTCAGATCCTTATCTACTTCCCCTTTCATCCACGCTGCTTCAACCTAACACTTCTCAGGGCGACCTCAGATCCTTATCTACTTCCCCTTTCATCCACGCTGTTTCAACCCAACACTTCTCAGGGCGACCTCAGATCCTTATCTACTTCCCCTTTCATCCACGCTGCTTCAACCTAACACTTCTCAGGGCGACCTCAGATCCTTATCTACTTCCCCTTTCATCCACGCTGTTTCAACGTAACACTTCTCAGGGCGACCTCAGATCCTTATCTACTTCCCCTTTCATCCACGCTGCTTCAACCTAACACTTCTCAGGGCGACCTCAGATCCTTATCTACTTCCCCTTTCATCCACGCTGCTTCAACCTAACACTTCTCAGGGCGACCTCAGATCCTTATCTACTTCCCCTTTCATCCACGCTGCTTCAACCCAACACTTCTCAGGGCGACCTCAGATCCTTATCTACTCCCCTTTCATCCACGCTGTTTCAACGTAACACTTCTCAGGGCGACCTGAGATCCTTATCTACTTCCCCTTTCATCCACGCTGTTTCAACCTAACACTTCTCAGGGCGACCTCAGATCCTTATCTACTTCCCCTTTCATCCACGCTGTTTCAACCCAACACTTCTCAGGGCGACCTCAGATCCTTATCTACTTCCCCTTTCATCCACGCTGTTTCAACCCAACACTTCTCAGGGCGACCTGAGATCCTTATCTACTTCCCCTTTCATCCACGCTGTTTCAACGTAACACTTCTCAGGGCGACCTGAGATCCTTATCTACTTCCCCTTTCATCCACGCTGTTTCAACCCAACACTTCTCAGGGCGACCTCAGATCCTTATCTACTTCCCCTTTCATCCACGCTGTTTCAACCCAACACTTCTCAGGGCGACCTGAGATCCTTATCTACTTCCCCTTTCATCCACGCTGTTTCAACGTAACACTTCTCAGGGCGACCTCAGATCCTTATCTACTTCCCCTTAAACCACGCTGTTTCAACCTAACACTTCTCAGGGCGACCTCAGATCCTTATCTACTTCCCCTTTCATCCACGCTGTTTCAACCCAACACTTCTCAGGGCGACCTCAGATCCTTATCTACTTCCCCTTTCATCCACGTTGTTTCAACCCAACACTTCTCAGGGCGACCTCAGATCCTTATCTACTTCCCCTTTCATCCACGCTGTTTCAACCCAACACTTCTCAGGGCGACCTCAGATCCTTATCTACTTCCCCTTTCATCCACGCTGCTTCAACCTAACACTTCTCAGGGCGACCTCAGATCCTTATCTACTTCCCCTTTCATCCACGCTGTTTCAACGTAACACTTCTCAGGGCGACCTCAGATCCTTATCTACTCCCCTTTCATCCACGCTGTTTCAACGTAACACTTCTCAGGGCGACCTGAGATCCTTATCTACTTCCCCTTTCATCCACGCTGTTTCAACCTAACACTTCTCAGGGCGACCTCAGATCCTTATCTACTTCCCCTTTCATCCACGCTGTTTCAACCCAACACTTCTCAGGGCGACCTCAGATCCTTATCTACTTCCCCTTTCATCCACGCTGTTTCAACCCAACACTTCTCAGGGCGACCTGAGATCCTTATCTACTTCCCCTTTCATCCACGCTGTTTCAACGTAACACTTCTCAGGGCGACCTGAGATCCTTATCTACTTCCCCTTTCATCCACGCTGTTTCAACCCAACACTTCTCAGGGCGACCTCAGATCCTTATCTACTTCCCCTTTCATCCACGCTGTTTCAACCCAACACTTCTCAGGGCGACCTGAGATCCTTATCTACTTCCCCTTTCATCCACGCTGTTTCAACGTAACACTTCTCAGGGCGACCTGAGATCCTTATCTACTTCCCCTTTCATCCACGCTGTTTCAACCCAACACTTCTCAGGGCGACCTCAGATCCTTATCTACTTCCCCTTTCATCCACGCTGTTTCAACGTAACACTTCTCAGGGCGACCTCAGATCCTTATCTACTTCCCTTTCATCCACGCTGTTTCAACGTAACACTTCTCAGGGCGACCTCAGATCCTTATCTACTTCCCCTTTCATCCACGCTGTTTCAACCCAACACTTCTCAGGGCGACCTCAGATCCTTATCTACTTCCCTTTCATCCACGCTGTTTCAACGTAACACTTCTCAGGGCGACCTCAGATCCTTATCTACTTCCCCTTTCATCCACGCTGTTTCAACCCAACACTTCTCAGGGCGACCTCAGATCCTTATCTACTTCCCCTTTCATCCACGCTGTTTCAACCCAACACTTCTCAGGGCGACCTCAGATCCTTATCTACTTCTCCTTTCATCCACGCTGCTTCAACCTAACACTTCTCAGGGCGACCTCAGATCCTTATCTACTTCCCCTTTCATCCACGCTGTTTCAACCCAACACTTCTCAGGGCGACCTCAGATCCTTATCTACTTCCCCTTTCATCCACGCTGTTTCAACCCAACACTTCTCAGGGCGACCTCAGATCCTTATCTACTTCCCCTTTCATCCACGCTGCTTCAACCTAACACTTCTCAGGGCGACCTCAGATCCTTATCTACTTCCCTTTCATCCACGCTGTTTCAACCCAACACTTCTCAGGGCGACCACAGATCCTTATCTACTTCCCCTTTCATCCACGCTGTTTCAACCCAACACTTCTCAGGGCGACCACAGATCCTTATCTACTTCCCCTTTCATCCACGCTGTTTCAACGTAACACTTCTCAGGGCGACCTCAGATCCTTATCTACTTCCCCTTTCATCCACGCTGTTTCAACGTAACACTTCTCAGGGCGACCTCAGATCCTTATCTACTTCCCCTTTCATCCACGCTGTTTCAACGTAACACTTCTCAGGGCGACCTCAGATCCTTATCTACTTCCCCTTTCATCCACGCTGTTTCAACCCAACACTTCTCAGGGCGACCTCAGATCCTTATCTACTTCCCCTTTCATCCACGCTGTTTCAACCCAACACTTCTCAGGGCGACCTCAGATCCTTATCTACTTCCCCTTTCATCCACGCTGTTTCAACCCAACACTTCTCAGGGCGACCTCAGATCCTTATCTACTTCCCCTTTCATCCACGCTGTTTCAACCCAACACTTCTCAGGGCGACCTCAGATCCTTATCTACTTCCCCTTTCATCCACGCTGTTTCAACCCAACACTTCTCAGGGCGACCTCAGATCCTTATCTACTTCTCCTTTCATCCACGCAGCTTCAACCTAACACTTCTCAGGGCGACCTCAGATCCTTATCTACTTCCCCTTTCATCCACGCTGTTTCAACGTAACACTTCTCAGGGCGACCTCAGATCCTTATCTACTTCCCCTTTCATCCACGCTGTTTCAACCTAACACTTCTCAGGGCGACCTCAGATCCTTATCTACTTCCCCTTTCATCCACGCTGTTTCAACCCAACACTTCTCAGGGCGACCTCAGATCCTTATCTACTTCCCCTTTCATCCACGCTGTTTCAACCCAACACTTCTCAGGGCGACCTCAGATCCTTATCTACTTCTCCTTTCATCCACGCAGCTTCAACCTAACACTTCTCAGGACGACCTCAGATCCTTATCTACTTCCCCTTTCATCCACGCTGTTTCAACCCAACACTTCTCAGGGCGACCTCAGATCCTTATCTACTTCCCCTTTCATCCACGCTGTTTCAACCTAACACTTCTCAGGGCGACCTCAGATCCTTATCTACTTCCCCTTTCATCCACGCTGTTTCAACCTAACACTTCTCAGGGCGACCTCAGATCCTTATCTACTTCCCCTTTCATCCACGCTGTTTCAACCTAACACTTCTCAGGGCGACCTCAGATCCTTATCTACTTCCCCTTTCATCCACGCTGTTTCAACCCAACACTTCTCAGGGCGACCTCAGATCCTTATCTATTTCCCCTTTCATCCACGCTGTTTCAACCCAACACTTCTCAGGGCGACCTGAGATCCTTATCTACTTCCCCTTTCATCCACGCTGTTTCAACGTAACACTTCTCAGGGCGACCTCAGATCCTTATCTACTTCCCCTTTCATCCACGCTGTTTCAACCCAACACTTCTCAGGGCGACCTCAGATCCTTATCTACTTCCCCTTTCATCCACGCTGTTTCAACCCAACACTTCTCAGGGCGACCTCAGATCCTTATCTACTTCTCCTTTCATCCACGCAGCTTCAACCTAACACTTCTCAGGGCGACCTCAGATCCTTATCTACTTCCCCTTTCATCCACGCTGTTTCAACCCAACACTTCTCAGGGCGACCTCAGATCCTTATCTACTTCCCCTTTCATCCACGCTGTTTCAACCTAACACTTCTCAGGGCGACCTCAGATCCTTATCTACTTCCCCTTTCATCCACGCTGTTTCAACCTAACACTTCTCAGGGCGACCTCAGATCCTTATCTACTTCCCCTTTCATCCACGCTGTTTCAACCTAACACTTCTCAGGGCGACCTCAGATCCTTATCTACTTCCCCTTTCATCCACGCTGTTTCAACCCAACACTTCTCAGGGCGACCTCAGATCCTTATCTATTTCCCCTTTCATCCACGCTGTTTCAACCCAACACTTCTCAGGGCGACCTCAGATCCTTATCTACTTCCCCTTTCATCCACGCTGTTTCAACCCAACACTTCTCAGGGCGACCTCAGATCCTTATCTACTTCCCCTTTCATCCACGTTGTTTCAACCCAACACTTCTCAGGGCGACCTCAGATCCTTATCTATTTCCCCTTTCATCCACGCTGTTTCAACCCAACACTTCTCAGGGCGACCTCAGATCCTTATCTACTTCCCCTTTCATCCACGCTGTTTCAACCCAACACTTCTCAGGGCGACCTCAGATCCTTATCTACTTCCCCTTTCATCCACGCTGTTTCAACCCAACACTTCTCAGGGCGACCTCAGATTCTTATCTACTCCCCTTTCATCCACGCTGTTTCAACCCAACACTTCTCGGGGCGACCTCAGATCCTTATCTACTTCCCCTTTCATCCACGCTGTTTCAACCCAACACTTCTCAGGGCGACCTGAGATCCTTATCTACTTCCCCTTTCATCCACGCTGTTTCAACGTAACACTTCTCAGGGCGACCTCAGATCCTTATCTACTTCCCCTTTCATCCACGCTGTGTCAACCCAACCCTTCTCAGGGCGACCTCAGATCCTTATCTACTTCCCCTTTCATCCACGCTGTTTCAACCCAACACTTCTCAGGGCGACCTCAGATCCTTATCTACTTCCCCTTTCATCCACGCTGTTTCAACCTAACACTTCTCAGGGCGACCTCAGATCCTTATTTACTTCCCTTTCATCCACGCTGTTTCAACGTAACACTTCTCAGGGCGACCTCAGATCCTTATCTACTTCCCTTTCATCCACGCTGTTTCAACGTAACACTTCTCAGGGCGACCTCAGATCCTTATCTACTTCCCTTTCATCCACGCTGTTTCAACGTAACACTTCTCAGGGCGACCTGAGATCCTTATCTACTTCCCCTTTCATCCACGCTGTTTCAACCCAACACCGCTCAGGGCGACCTCAGATCCTTATCTACTTCCCCTTTCATCCACGCTGTTTCAACGTAACACTTCTCAGGGCGACCTCAGATCCTTATCTACTTCCCTTTCATCCACGCTGTTTCAACGTAACACTTCTCAGGGCGACCTGAGATCCTTATCTACTTCCCCTTTCATCCACGCTGTTTCAACCCAACACCGCTCAGGGCGACCTCAGATCCTTATCTACTTCCCCTTTCATCCACGCTGTTTCAACCCAACACTTCTCAGGGCGACCTCAGATCCTTATCTACTTCCCTTTCATCCACGCTGTTTCAACCCAACACCTCTCAGGGCGACCTCAGATCCTTATCTACTTCCCCTTTCATCCACGCTGTTTCAACCTAACACCTCTCAGGGCGACCTCAGATCCTTATCTACTTCCCCTTTCATCCACGCTGCTTCAACCTAACACTTCTCAGGGCGACCTGAGATCCTTATCTACTTCCCCTTTCATCCACGCTGTTTCAACCCAACACTTCTCAGGGCGACCTCAGATCCTTATCTACTTCCCCTTTCATCCACGCTGTTTCAACGTAACACTTCTCAGGGCGACCTCAGATCCTTATCTACTTCCCCTTTCATCCACGCTGTTTCAACCTAACACCTCTCAGGGCGACCTCAGATCCTTATCTACTTCCCCTTTCATCCACGCTGCTTCAACCTAACACTTCTCAGGGCGACCTCAGATCCTTATCTACTTCCCTTTCATCCACGCTGTTTCAACGTAACACTTCTCAGGGCGACCTCAGATCCTTATCTACTTCCCTTTCATCCACGCTGTTTCAACGTAACACTTCTCAGGGCGACCTCAGATCCTTATCTACTTCCCTTTCATCCACGCTGTTTCAACCCAACACCTCTCAGGGCGACCTCAGATCCTTATCTACTTCCCCTTTCATCCACGCTGTTTCAACGTAACACTTCTCAGGGCGACCTCAGATCCTTATCTACTTCCCCTTTCATCCACGCTGCTTCAACCTAACACTTCTCAGGGCGACCTGAGATCCTTATCTACTTCCCCTTTCATCCACGCTGTTTCAACCCAACACTTCTCAGGGCGACCTCAGATCCTTATCTACTTCCCCTTTCATCCACGCTGTTTCAACGTAACACTTCTCAGGGCGACCTCAGATCCTTATCTACTTCCCCTTTCATCCACGCTGTTTCAACCCAACACTTCTCAGGGCGACCTCAGATCCTTATCTACTTCCCCTTTCATCCACGCTGTTTCAACGTAACACTTCTCAGGGCGACCTCAGATCCTTATCTACTTCCCCTTTCATCCACGCTGTTTCAACCCAACACTTCTCAGGGCGACCTCAGATCCTTATCTACTTCCCCTGTCATCCACGCTGTTTCAACCCAACACTCCTCAGGGCGACCTCATATCCTTATCTACTTCCCCTTTCATCCACGCTGCTTCAACCTAACACTTCTCAGGGCGACCTCAGATCCTTATCTACTTCCCCTTTCATCCACGCTGCTTCAACCTAACACTTCTCAGGGCGACCTCAGATCCTTATCTACTTCCCCTTTCATCCACGCTGTTTCAACCCAACACTTCTCAGGGCGACCTCAGATCCTTATCTACTTCCCCTTTCATCCACGCTGTTTCAACGTAACACTTCTCAGGGCGACCTCAGATCCTTATCTACTTCCCTTTCATCCACGCTGTTTCAACCCAACACCTCTCAGGGCGACCTCAGATCCTTATCTACTTCCCCTTTCATCCACGCTGTTTCAACGTAACACTTCTCAGGGCGACCTCAGATCCTTATCTACTTCCCTTTCATCCACGCTGTTTCAACGTAACACTTCTCAGGGCGACCTCAGATCCTTATCTACTTCCCCTTTCATCCACGCTGTTTCAACCCAACACTTCTCAGGGCGACCTCAGATCCTTATCTACTTCCCCTTTCATCCACGCTGCTTCAACCTAACACTTCTCAGGGCGACCTCAGATCCTTATCTACTTCCCTTTCATCCACGCTGTTTCAACGTAACACTTCTCAGGGCGACCTCAGATCCTTATCTACTTCCCTTTCATCCACGCTGTTTCAACGTAACACTTCTCAGGGCGACCTCAGATCCTTATCTACTTCCCTTTCATCCACGCTGTTTCAACCCAACACCTCTCAGGGCGACCTCAGATCCTTATCTACTTCCCCTTTCATCCACGCTGTTTCAACGTAACACTTCTCAGGGCGACCTCAGATCCTTATCTACTTCCCCTTTCATCCACGCTGCTTCAACCTAACACTTCTCAGGGCGACCTGAGATCCTTATCTACTTCCCCTTTCATCCACGCTGTTTCAACCCAACACTTCTCAGGGCGACCTCAGATCCTTATCTACTTCCCCTTTCATCCACGCTGTTTCAACGTAACACTTCTCAGGGCGACCTCAGATCCTTATCTACTTCCCCTTTCATCCACGCTGTTTCAACCCAACACTTCTCAGGGCGACCTCAGATCCTTATCTACTTCCCCTTTCATCCACGCTGTTTCAACGTAACACTTCTCAGGGCGACCTCAGATCCTTATCTACTTCCCCTTTCATCCACGCTGTTTCAACCCAACACTTCTCAGGGCGACCTCAGATCCTTATCTACTTCCCCTGTCATCCACGCTGTTTCAACCCAACACTCCTCAGGGCGACCTCATATCCTTATCTACTTCCCCTTTCATCCACGCTGCTTCAACCTAACACTTCTCAGGGCGACCTCAGATCCTTATCTACTTCCCCTTTCATCCACGCTGCTTCAACCTAACACTTCTCAGGGCGACCTCAGATCCTTATCTACTTCCCCTTTCATCCACGCTGTTTCAACCCAACACTTCTCAGGGCGACCTCAGATCCTTATCTACTTCCCCTTTCATCCACGCTGTTTCAACGTAACACTTCTCAGGGCGACCTCAGATCCTTATCTACTTCCCTTTCATCCACGCTGTTTCAACCCAACACCTCTCAGGGCGACCTCAGATCCTTATCTACTTCCCCTTTCATCCACGCTGTTTCAACGTAACACTTCTCAGGGCGACCTCAGATCCTTATCTACTTCCCTTTCATCCACGCTGTTTCAACGTAACACTTCTCAGGGCGACCTCAGATCCTTATCTACTTCCCCTTTCATCCACGCTGTTTCAACCCAACACTTCTCAGGGCGACCTCAGATCCTTATCTACTTCCCTTTCATCCACGCTGTTTCAACGTAACACTTCTCAGGGCGACCTCAGATCCTTATCTACTTCCCTTTCATCCACGCTGTTTCAACCCAACACCTCTCAGGGCGACCTCAGATCCTTATCTACTTCCCCTTTCATCCACGCTGTTTCAACGTAACACTTCTCAGGGCGACCTCAGATCCTTATCTACTTCCCCTTTCATCCACGCTGTTTCAACGTAACACTTCTCAGGGCGACCTCAGATCCTTATCTACTTCCCCTTTCATCCACGCTGTTTCAACGTAACACTTCTCAGGGCGACCTCAGATCCTTATCTACTTCCCTTTCATCCACGCTGTTTCAACCCAACACCGCTCAGGGCGACCTCAGATCCTTATCTACTTCCCCTTTCATCCACGCTGTTTCAACGTAACACTTCTCAGGGCGACCTCAGATCCTTATCTACTTCCCCTTTCATCCACGCTGCTTCAACCTAACACTTCTCAGGGCGACCTGAGATCCTTATCTACTTCCCCTTTCATCCACGCTGTTTCAACCCAACACTTCTCAGGGCGACCTCAGATCCTTATCTACTTCCCCTTTCATCCACGCTGTTTCAACCCAACACTTCTCAGGGCGACCTCAGATCCTTATCTACTTCCCCTTTCATCCACGCTGTTTCAACGTAACACTTCTCAGGGCGACCTCAGATCCTTATCTACTTCCCCTTTCATCCACGCTGTTTCAACCCAACACTTCTCAGGGCGACCTCAGATCCTTATCTACTTCCCCTTTCATCTTCGCTGTTTCAACCTAACACTTCTCAGGGCGACCTCAGATCCTTATCTACTTCCCTTTCATCCACGCTGTTTCAACGTAACACTTCTCAGGGCGACCTCAGATCCTTATCTACTTCCCCTTTCATCTTCGCTGTTTCAACCTAACACTTCTCAGGGCGACCTCAGATCCTTATCTACTTCCCTTTCATCCACGCTGTTTCAACGTAACACTTCTCAGGGCGACCTCAGATCCTTATCTACTTCCCCTTTCATCTTCGCTGTTTCAACCTAACACTTCTCAGGGCGACCTCAGATCCTTATCTACTTCCCTTTCATCCACGCTGTTTCAACGTAACACTTCTCAGGGCGACCTCAGATCCTTATCTACTTCCCCTTTCATCCACGCTGTTTCAACCTAACACTTCTCAGGGCGACCTCAGATCCTTATCTACTTCCCTTTCATTCACGCTGTTTCAACGTAACACTTCTCAGGGCGACCTCAGATCCTTATCTACTTCCCTTTCATCCACGCTGTTTCAACCCAACACCGCTCAGGGCGACCTCAGATCCTTATCTACTTCCCCTTTCATCCACGCTGTTTCAACCCAACACTTCTCAGGGCGACCTCAGATCCTTATCTACTTCCCCTTTCATCCACGCTGTTTCAACCTAACACTTCTCAGGGCGACCTCAGATCCTTATCTACTTCCCTTTCATTCACGCTGTTTCAACGTAACACTTCTCAGGGCGACCTCAGATCCTTATCTACTTCCCTTTCATCCACGCTGTTTCAACCCAACACCGCTCAGGGCGACCTCAGATCCTTATCTACTTCCCCTTTCATCCACGCTGTTTCAACCCAACACCGCTCAGGGCGACCTCAGATCCTTATCTACTTCCCCTTTCATCCACGCTGTTTCAACCCAACACCGCTCAGGGCGACCTCAGATCCTTATCTACTTCCCCTTTCATCCACGCTGTTTCAACCCAACACTTCTCAGGGCGACCTCAGATCCTTATCTACTTCCCCTTTCATCCACGCTGTTTCAACCCAACACTTCTCAGGGCGACCTCAGATCCTTATCTACTTCCCTTTCATCCACGCTGTTTCAACCCAACACCGCTCAGGGCGACCTCAGATCCTTATCTACTTCCCCTTTCATCCACGCTGTTTCAACCCAACACTTCTCAGGGCGACCTCAGATCCTTATCTACTTCCCCTTTCATCCACGCTGTTTCAACCCAACACTTCCCAGGGCGACCTCAGATCCTTATCTACTTCCCCTTTCATCCACGCTGTTTCAACCCAACACTTCTCAGGGCGACCTCAGATCCTTATCTACTTCCCTTTCATCCACGCTGTTTCAACGTAACACTTCTCAGGGCGACCTCAGATCCTTATCTACTTCCCCTTTCATCCACGCTGTTTCAACCCAACACTTCTCAGGGCGACCTCAGATCCTTATCTACTTCCCTTTCATCCACGCTGTTTCAACGTAACACTTCTCAGGGCGACCTCAGATCCTTATCTACTTCCCCTTTCATCCACGCTGTTTCAACCCAACACTTCTCAGGGCGACCTCAGATCCTTTTCTACTTCCCTTTCATCCACGCTGTTTCAACGTAACACTTCTCAGGGCGACCTCAGATCCTTATCTACTTCCCCTTTCATCCACGCTGTTTCAACCTAACACTTCTCAGGGCGACCTCAGATCCTTATCTACTTCCCCTTTCATCCACGCTGTTTCAACCTAACACTTCTCAGGGCGACCTCAGATCCTTATCTACTTCCCCTTTCATCCACGCTGCTTCAACCTAACACTTCTCAGGGCGACCTCAGATCCTTATCTACTTCCCCTTTCATCCACGCTGTTTCAACCTAACACTTCTCAGGGCGACCTCAGATCCTTATCTACTTCCCCTTTCATCCACGCTGCTTCAACCTAACACTTCTCAGGGCGACCTCAGATCCTTATCTACTTCCCCTTTCATCCACGCTGTTTCAACCTAACACTTCTCAGGGCGACCTCATATCCTTATCTACTTCCCCTTTCATCCACGCTGTTTCAACGTAACACTTCTCAGGGCGACCTCAGATCCTTATCTACTTCCCCTTTCATCCACGCTGTTTCAACCTAACACTTCTCAGGGCGACCTCAGATCCTTATCTACTTCCCCTTTCATCCACGCTGTTTCAACCCAACACTCCTCAGGGCGACCTCAGATCCTAATCTACTTCCCCTTTCATCCACGCTGTTTCAACCCAACACTTCTCAGGGCGACCTCAGATCCTTATCTACTTCCCCTTTCATCCACGCTGTTTCAACCCAACACTTCTCAGGGCGACCACAGATCCTTATCTACTCCCCCTATCATCCACGCTGTTTCAACCCAACACTTCTCAGGGCGACCTCAGATCCTTATCTACTTCCCCTTTCATCCACGCTGCTTCAACCTAACACTTCTCAGGCCGACCTCAGATCCTTATCTACTCCCCCTTTCATCCACGCTGTTTCAACCCAACACTTCTCAGGGCGACCTCTGATCCTTATCTACTTCCCCTTTCATCCACGCTGTTTCAACCCAACACTTCTCAGGGCGACCTCAGATCCTTATCTACTTCCCCTGTCATCCACGCTGTTTCAACCCAACACTTCTCAGGGCGACCTCAGATCCTTATCTACTTCCCCTTTCATCCACGCTGTTTCAACCCAACACTCCTCAGGGCGACCTGAGATCCTTATCTACTTCTCCTTTCATCCACGCTGTTTCAACCCAACACTCCTCAGGGCGACCTCAGATCCTTATCTACTTCCCTTTCATCCACGCTGCTTCAACCTAACACTTCTCAGGGCGACCTCAGATCCTTATCTACTTCTCCTTTCATCCACGCTGTTTCAACTAAAATCAACTGGTTCCTTGAAGTTATTTCACACATTCGTAAAGGCGATCTTCTACTTAGTAGAGTGGTAGAGTGCACAGGCCATTAGTCACGCCTGTTGTGTTAGGAATCTCCAGGTATCCAACCTAAGTTCGTTGTTCCCTTCAAGTAGACGATAGAAACTAGAGTAATTGGTACTATATTCGACTCGGCCATGTTTTGTTTATTGCAAGCCGGGACAAACAAAGTGTAAGGATTACGAACTCCATGGACAAGCACGGGGTCTGGGGCAAATGAGGCGAAACATTTTAAATTCAAATTTGCGTGCAAAATGCCCAGAAAACCGCTTTCAAACATGAATTAATAAAACAAAATAAATATCAATACATTATTATTCATGTGAGTTTTAATTAATACATATTAAGTATTTAAATGAATGTGGGTACATTTCTGTAGGCATGTTAGTCCTGCCCGGTCGTATTTCGCTAGCCACCTGTTGACGGAATCAACTCTGCTGACTGTGAGTTGAGTGAGTGCGTGAGTGTGTGAGTCAGCGTCTGCGAATGCTACCCGCATGTGCCGAGGGCTAGCAACTGTAACCCCCCCCCCTCCCCTCCACTGTTACAATCGACCACGTTGTCTTTATTGACAGAATACCGGGACACCTTTTCCCCAAAAATTACAAACTGGTAAAAATACGTAATTTCAATGAGTCTCTCGGGACACCGGTACAAGTGTTTCGATAACGGTACTGTACCGGTCAAACCGGTACGTTGGTCCCCTTACTACTGTGTAAACTGAAGAAACCTTACTTGGCTTTCGTTGTCCCAAGCTAGTACTAGACTATAGTAAGTAGTATACTTACTTCTCCACTTCGTAGCATCTACTTGAAACTATTCCACACACAGCGCGCGTGACTTATGTGAATAAACTTTATCTCGCTCTAGGCTGCAAGGGCGACACTTGGCAAATACCACTGAAAGAGTGGGTTTTTACCAACCTCTATAGATTCCTTCATTGTGAACACCCGCGCGCTTCGTCCACTCGACTTTCTTGACAGTCAATCGGCTTATCGCGCATGATCGAAAATCCTAATGCAGTATCTTGGAATCAACACCTGTTCGAACGGTCGTTTTTCTAACCTAGTTTCTGCAGTAGAGCTTCGATCCATTCAAAATTTGATATTCATGAAATACTGAAAATAAAAACCTACTGTTATTTATGTTGTAATAGTGCGCGAATTCAGTGGCCGATAATATTGTGTTGGTCTGTTATTTCCGGTATTTGAACGATTTTGTGAATCAATTAGCAAAGCTGTCATTCCATTTATCTGTTAGGGTTGCACAAAATCTGGGGATCAGAAAACCGGTTTGACTATTGTCATGCTGAGCACTCTGCTAAGCGAAAGACTGGTGTTACCAGTGTGTGTAGGTACGCGAGGTATACTTGTTGATGTGCGTTGATGCAGCGTTGCGCGTTGATGCGTTGATTTCCAATTAACATAAAACAACTAAGGTTTTTAGTGATCTTCCACATAACGTTTCGCCATGGCAACGTACTCAAACTGTCAAAGAAAGTCTAGAAAGTCTAGTTAATTTTAACCTTAAAATTACCAGTAGTACCGCGCCGCCCCGCACCTCCACCTTCCACGGGAGTGGGGATACAGACTCGCTCAAGAACGCGCGCCTCGCCTGACAATAGTACCGCGCCGCCCCGCACCTCCACCTTCACAGGAGTGGGGATACAGACTCGCTCAAGAACGCGCGCCTCGCCTGACAATAGTACCGCGCCGCCCCGCACCTCCACCTTCACAGGAGTGGGGATACAGACTCGCTCAAGAACGCGCGCCTCGCCTGACAATAGTACCGCGCCGCCCCGCACCTCCACCTTCACAGGAGTGGGGATACAGACTCGCTCAAGAACGCGCGCCTCGCCTGACAATAGTACCGCGCCGCCCCGCACCTCCACCTTCCACAGGAGTGGGGATACAGACTCGCTCAAGAACGCGCGCCTCGGCTGACAATAGTACCGCGCCGCCCCGCACCTCCACCTTCCACGGGAGTGGGGATACAGACTCGCTCAAGAACGCGCGCCTCGGCTGACAATAGTACCGCGCCGCCCCGCACCTCCACCTTCCACGGGAGTGGGGATACAGACTCGCTCAAGAACGCGCGCCTCGGCTGACAATAGTACCGCGCCGCCCCGCACCACCACCTTCCACAGGAGTGGGGATACAGACTCGCTCAAGAACGCGCGCCTCGGCTGACAATAGTACCGCGCCGCCCCGCACCACCACCTTCCACGGGAGTGGGGATACAGACTCGCTCAAGAACGCGCGCCTCGGCTGACAATAGTACCGCGCCGCCCCGCACCTCCACCTTCCACGGGAGTGGGGATACAGACTCGCTCAAGAACGCGCGCCTCGGCTGACAATAGTACCGCGCCGCCCCGCACCACCACCTTCCACAGGAGTGGGGATACAGACTCGCTCAAGAACGCGCGCCTCGGCTGACAATAGTACCGCGCCGCCCCGCACCTCCACCTTCCACGGGAGTGGGGATACAGACTCGCTCAAGAACGCGCGCCTCGGCTGACAATAGTACCGCGCCGCCCCGCACCTCCACCTTCCACAGGAGTGGGGATACAGACTCGCTCAAGAACGCGCGCCTCGGCCCTCGGCTGACAATAGTACCGCGCCGCCCCGCACCTCCACCTTCCACGGGAGTGGGGATACAGACTCGCTCAAGAACGCGCGCCTCGGCTGACAATAGTACCGCGCCGCCCCGCACCTCCACCTTCCACGGGAGTGGGGATACAGACTCGCTCAAGAACGCGCGCCTCGGCTGACAATAGTACCGCGCCGCCCCGCACCTCCACCTTCCACAGGAGTGGGGATACAGACTCGCTCAAGAACGCGCGCCTCGGCTGACAATAGTACCGCGCCGCCCCGCACCACCACCTTCCACAGGAGTGGGGATACAGACTCGCTCAAGAACGCGCGCCTCGGCTGACAATAGTACCGCGCCGCCCCGCACCACCACCTTCCACGGGAGTGGGGATACAGACTCGCTCAAGAACGCGCGCCTCGGCTGACAATAGTACCGCGCCGCCCCGCACCACCACCTTCCACAGGAGTGGGGATACAGACTCGCTCAAGAACGCCGCCTCGGCTGACAATAGTACCGCGCCGCCCCGCACCTCCACCTTCCACGGGAGTGGGGATACAGACTCGCTCAAGAACGCGCGCCTCGGCTGACAATAGTACCGCGCCGCCCCGCACCTCCACCTTCCACGGGAGTGGGGATACAGACTCGCTCAAGAACGCGCGCCTCGGCTGACAATAGTACCGCGCCGCCCCGCACCTCCACCTTCCACGGGAGTGGGGATACAGACTCGCTCAAGAACGCCGCCTCGGCTGACAATAGTACCGCGCCGCCCCGCACCTCCACCTTCCACGGGAGTGGGGATACAGACTCGCTCAAGAACGCCGCCTCGGCCCTCGGCTGACAATAGTACCGCGCCGCCCCGCACCTCCACCTTCCACGGGAGTGGGGATACAGACTCGCTCAAGAACGCGCGCCTCGGCCCTCGGCTGACAATAGTACCGCGCCGCCCCGCACCTCCACCTTCCACGGGAGTGGGGATACAGACTCGCTCAAGAACGCGCGCCTCGGCTGACAATAGTACCGCGCCGCCCCGCACCTCCACCTTCCACGGGAGTGGGGATACAGACTCGCTCAAGAACGCGCGCCTCGGCCCTCGGCTGACAATAGTACCGCGCCGCCCCGCACCTCCACCTTCCACGGGAGTGGGGATACAGACTCGCTCAAGAACGCGCGCCTCGGCTGACAATAGTACCGCGCCGCCCCGCACCTCCACCTTCCACGGGAGTGGGGATACAGACTCGCTCAAGAACGCGCGCCTCGGCTGACAATAGTACCGCGCCGCCCCGCACCTCCACCTTCCACAGGAGTGGGGATACAGACTCGCTCAAGAACGCGCGCCTCGGCTGACAATAGTACCGCGCCGCCCCGCACCTCCACCTTCCACAGGAGTGGGGATACAGACTCGCTCAAGAACGCGCGCCTCGGCTGACAATAGAACCGCGCCGCCCCGCACCTCCACCTTCCACGGGAGTGGGGATACAGACTCGCTCAAGAACGCGCGCCTCGGCTGACAATAGTACCGCGCCGCCCCGCACCTCCACCTTCCACGGGAGTGGGGATACAGACTCGCTCAAGAACGCGCGCCTCGGCTGACAATAGTACCGCGCCGCCCCGCACCTCCACCTTCCACGGGAGTGGGGATACAGACTCGCTCAAGAACGCGCGCCTCGGCTGACAATAGTACCGCGCCGCCCCGCACCTCCACCTTCCACAGGAGTGGGGATACAGACTCGCTCAAGAACGCGCGCCTCGGCTGACAATAGAACCGCGCCGCCCCGCACCACCACCTTCCACAGGAGTGGGGATACAGACTCGCTCAAGAACGCGCGCCTCGGCTGACAATAGTACCGCGCCGCCCCGCACCTCCACCTTCCACAGGAGTGGGGATACAGACTCGCTCAAGAACGCGCGCCTCGGCTGACAATAGTACCGCGCCGCCCCGCACCTCCACCTTCCACAGGAGTGGGGATACAGACTCGCTCAAGAACGCGCGCCTCGGCTGACAATAGTACCGCGCCGCCCCGCACCTCCACCTTCCACAGGAGTGGGGATACAGACTCGCTCAAGAACGCGCGCCTCGGCTGACAATAGTACCGCGCCGCCCCGCACCTCCACCTTCCACAGGAGTGGGGATACAGACTCGCTCAAGAACGCGCGCCTCGGCTGACAATAGTACCGCGCCGCCCCGCACCTCCACCTTCCACGGGAGTGGGGATACAGACTCGCTCAAGAACGCGCGCCTCGGCTGACAATAGTACCGCGCCGCCCCGCACCTCCACCTTCCACAGGAGTGGGGATACAGACTCGCTCAAGAACGCGCGCCTCGGCTGACAATAGTACCGCGCCGCCCCGCACCTCCACCTTCCACGGGAGTGGGGATACAGACTCGCTCAAGAACGCGCGCCTCGGCTGACAAAAGTACCGCGCCGCCCCGCACCACCACCTTCCACAGGAGTGGGGATACAGACTCGCTCAAGAACGCCGCCTCGGCTGACAATAGTACCGCGCCGCCCCGCACCTCCACCTTCCACGGGAGTGGGGATACAGACTCGCTCAAGAACGCGCGCCTCGGCTGACAATAGTACCGCGCCGCCCCGCACCACCACCTTCCACAGGAGTGGGGATACAGACTCGCTCAAGAACGCGCGCCTCGCCCTCGGCTGACAATAGTACCGCGCCGCCCCGCACCACCACCTTCCACGGGAGTGGGGATACAGACTCGCTCAAGAACGCGCGCCTCGGCTGACAATAGTACCGCGCCGCCCCGCACCTCCACCTTCCACGGGAGTGGGGATACAGACTCGCTCAAGAACGCGCGCCTCGGCTGACAATAGTACCGCGCCGCCCCGCACCTCCACCTTCCACAGGAGTGGGGATACAGACTCGCTCAAGAACGCGCGCCTCGGCTGACAATATAGTCAGTCGACATTAGGCTCTTGAATGTGAAGGACCAAGATAACCTATACCTACTTCGTAGGAAGATATGCATCTGCCCGGAACGAGCTTGTGCGCTAATAAGTAGTGGACTGTTCAACCGGCAGCGACTCTGGCGCTATCTCAGAAGCGTTTACGGTACTAAATTTAAAATGGCGGCCTAGCGCGCCTTATTTAAAATTGAGTAGTTTTAAATTGTTTAATTATAATTTTGTATTTGCAATAAAATGTGAGTGTTCTTCACTAAAAATGATTACTTTATTTGATAATTTTTACCAATATAATCATGTTTAGTGAATATATACTCATATTTTATTGCATGTAATAAAAATATATTAGTATTCTTCACTAAAAATGATGATTTTATTTGGTAATTATACCAATTTTAATCATTTTTAGTGAATATTTGTATTACAGTTGAAATTATATTATTGAAATTAAAATCACTCATTTCAAATTGTCAAGGATGGTCAAGGATTGAGGAAATCTAACTAACAAGTTACAGGCAATTTGATGTTCAAAATGATAATATACACTTCTCAGTTGATATTGACAAATATGAAGAGAACTAAATAATTATGGTTTTTAAGCCCTAGTTAACTATCAGTTGTATATTCATGATCTTAAATTATTAATTATTATTTAATACTGTATATGCATTTGAAATGAAATTGCCTATACAAATGCTAGATATTAAGTAAGGGATTAAGTCATAAAGCATAAATAAAGTTCACTTGTTTATTAGTGTGGGGATTCTAAGAACAAAAGTCAAAAAATAACAATGAGTAGTAAAGATGGTATTTGTGCAATAGGTACATTTAAATAAATAAATAAAATATAACACAATGGCCTGTAACAAGTAATGAGTATAATGTTAAGGTAAACACATGGCATGTAACAAGCAAACAACAAAGTTTATTCATAAATGGGGATCAGTTAGCCTGGCCCTAAAACAACATAGAACCAGCCCTCAAGAAGCACGTAAAATATGATATAAATCACACAACTGGGAGCTGAAGAACACAAAATACATTACCAACAAAGAAATTAGCCTACAAAAATAACCGGAAACAACACTGCAGAAAATAAATAGGCCCTACAAAAATAAATACATAAATATATTAAATAAATCTAATAAGGTAAATACAGTAAGAACGGTACATACATTTAGTTCGCCGAGCAGCTTGTTTGGCCAAAGCCAATCGAAGCGGCAGGCCAAAGGAATCGCCTTTAGTTCGAGAGTTGAAGACTGTCTACTAACGGGTCACACCACGGGAAGGTAGCGAGTTGGGCTTTGATGACCCTGGTTACACGCAAAGAGCAGTAGAACCCTGCAATTGTAATTTTATACAAATGCATACAAATGAGGGATTATTAGCCTCATTAGTCATTATCATCAACATTATGCCAGCTACGTTCTCACTCATCACAAACTCTCAAATACGTATCACGATAATGACAAGGAACAACATCACCAGTCCACTGAACTTACCAGGGGCTTGCCAGGTGTTTATTACTTTCGGGACACATTACATTGTTGTAAGGGTCAACCTTGTTTTAGTTTGCCTAGCAGCGACTCCTCTCAGTTGCAGTTTCTCAGTACATATCGAACCTTGTATCACGAAAGTACATACGAGATTTTGCAAGTAGTGCGATACTTGGAGGCATATTGATTATTCAGCAACACATTGGTTCTGAAAACCTCAAGAATTGCATATCTGTAAATACAGAAATCCGCATGAGAATGCCTTTTACATGTGGACGGTCAGGCTGGTAGTAAAAATATTATGCCAAGCACGTCCATAACCAGAAGGGTTTGTACAACCAACCACAACCACTTCTATTCTGTTTATACGTATTGTTGGTCGTGTTTGGCAGACAGTGTATATAATGAAGCCATCTTGGAATAGATCACTAGATATGAAAATATGAATGTACAAAATATGTATGTGCATAATTCACAGGGAATTAGCTTATGAATTAAATCGAAAGACCGTTAAGAAAAATGTTGATTTCAATTGTGAAGAATTATCGTCATATGCGGTACCGCTCTAGAATACAATTACAAAACACAATTGGAAATTGCAATTGCCTTACTTATGAAGAACTTTCTTCATTCGCTTTTGCGCTGTTGTAGGCTTACGCTGTTTCTGAGCTATTTTTACGGCACCTCTCGTCTGGTTTCTCTCCTGCAGTGCGTTCTTCTTCAGGAAAGACAGAAAGACACCCCTGCTAAAGTAGGATTCCCACATCTCTCTACCCACAGAGCACACCGCACTTCATCTGATGGAAAGCGGAAGAAAGAGAGGGCCCGATGTTGATTACGATTACTTTCACATCCAATAACTTTACAATGCACCCTACCCACATATGCAGGATTCATTTTTGAATTGAGTAAAAACTTGGGCTTTGGGCTAGGGCCTAGATAGGCTAGGGTCTACAGCCGTACAATGCCTAGGCCTAGTCGGTCTCTGAAAAGAAAAACCTAGGGTTTTATTAACTGACAGACTGTAGCCCAGCTTGCATAATAATATCGACAATGTAAGTATCTAGGGCTAGACTAATCCATTGCAGACGTCACTTTTTCGTGGTCTAAAGATTATGATAAGCCCAGTAAAAACTAGGCCTAGTTGCCCTTGGCCCAGGTAGGCTAGGGGCCTAGCCCTAGGCCTAAATCTAGGCTAGCCTAGGCCTACTCTTTACAAAATACAAGTAAGTGGTTTCACTAATTATTGACAGTGTAGCTAAATGATTCTGTTGAAAATGTAAGGATACCGTCCTCTTCTAATCCACAGCAGCAGTTACTTCTTCGCGATTTAAATGCTCTGGCAAGCAACTGTAAAAAATAAACTTCACACTCTTGCAAGAAGCCAAAACAAACGTGGCGTCGACCTTCCGTCTGGAATGGTCTTGAATCGTTCGTTATTTTTGAATTTCGAAGAGATTCAAGTGGTTGGCGACAGATGGCAGTCCGTACCTTCATTTCGATACCACTAGCGCTACCTGATATCCGTTTACGGATATAGAACACGGTACGGCCGGAATCCATCTTCTTTCACGGCTATGGTGAAGGACGTGATGGGGACTCGTGATCATGCCAGATGCAGTTCTGGCGAAACGTCGAGCAATGGGTGACAGACTTCGGTCCGCACCAGCATACTCACACAAGCGGCGGAATATCCCGGAAGACAACACATCCATATATATATATATATATACCATAAGCATTCACGTGACGTCACAACGGCCATAATGGAGAGCAAAACGTGTGTTGACATTGGAGCTTTCAAAATGCTTACCACAAAACATGAGAATTTTAGCACCTATATCCAGAGATACATTTTACTAACATGACTTTTATATGCTATAGTATTTGTAAACGATTATAACAGGGTAATCGAGACAAAAATATATGTTGCTATCAAGTAATATAACAAACCAAAGAAATGGCGTCCTCCAATGGGCTGCATTCGGTCGGCGCTCGTGCGCCTAATGTATTATTAATGTTGTGTGTTGTTGTTTGTTTGTAAAATGCGGACTCAGTGCGGTCCCGTGCGGCCATTGAAAAACGCCATTAGAGAACAGTTGAATTTTCGCCAAACGCCACCAGCAAGTTACTAAGGTATTTGGCCACCTGAAACATTCTAACAATGAACTACCAATGCAAACACAATCCCATGTTATTGTGGCCTCCAGTATGGCCCCCATGCGCATCATGTGAATACACCCTATATAGGCTCTACTTTACGGTCGTTGCAGCGAAGGGTGGTCCATCACATGGTTGCCAACTTGCAGCCACGATATACCGAACATATTTCCCTCCTAACGTTGAATTGTTTTCCGATGATCTCTGCAATGTATCGGCTCAGGATAACAAACTGCTCTTGTTACACCGACTCAGTGGAACCAGGTTGAACCACACCAAAGCACTCAAACAAAAGAATTTAAAGCATTTCACAAAACAGAAAACTGTCCCGTTGATAAACAACCAAGTTGTTTGTATGTGGATGAGATTTATCTTGTGTGTCCGGGGTAGAGTGCGTGCATAGGTCAGCGATCTTGTGTGTCCGGGGTAGAGTGCGTGCACAGGTCAGCGATCTTGTGTGTCCGGGGTAGAGTGTGTGCATAGGTCAGCGATCTTGTGTGTCCGGGGTAGAGTGTGTGCACAGGTCAGCGATCTTGTCTGTCCGGGGTAGAGTGCGTGCACAGGTCAGCGATCTTGTGTGTCCGGGGTAGAGTGCGTGCACAGGTCAGCGATCTTGTGTGTCGGGGGTAGAGTGCGTGCACAGGTCAGCGATCTTGTGTGTCGGGGGAAGAGTGCGTGCACAGGTCAGCGATCTTGTGTGTCCGGGGTAGAGTGCGTGCACAAGTCAGCGATCTTGTGTGTCCGGGGTAGAGTGCGTGCATAGGTCAGCGATCTTGTGTGTCCGGGGTAGAGTGCGTGCACAGGTCAGCGATCTTGTGTGTCCGGGGTAGAGTGCGTGCACAGGTCAGCGATCTTGTGTGTCCGGGGTAGAGTGCGTGCACAGGTCAGCGATCTTGTGTGTCCGGGGTAGAGTGCGTGCACAGGTCAGCGATCTTGTGCGTCCGGGGTAGAGTGCGTGCATAGGTCAGCGATCTTGTGTGTCCGGGGTAGAGTGCGTGCATAGGTCAGCGATCTTGTGTGTCCGAGGTAGAGTGCGTGCATAGGTCAGCGATCTTGTGTGTCCGGGGTAGAGTGCGTGCACAGGTCAGCGATCTTGTGTGTCCGGGGTAGAGTGCGTGCACAGGTCAGCGATCTTGTGTGTCCGGGGTAGAGTGCGTGCATAGGTCAGCGATCTTGTGTGTCCGGGGTAGAGTGTAGGTCAGCGATCTTGTGTGTCCGGGGTAGAGTGCGTGCATAGATCAGCGATCTTGTGTGTCCGGGGTAGAGTGTAGGTCAGCGATCTTGTGTGTCCGGGGTAGAGTGCGTGCATAGGTCAGCGATCTTGTGTGTCCGGGGTAGAGTGCGTGCATAGGTCAGCGATCTTGTGTGTCCGGGGTAGAGTGCGTGCACAGGTCAGCGATCTTGTGTGTCCGGGGTAGAGTGCGTGCATAGGTCAGCGATCTTGTGTGTCCGGGGTAGAGTGCGTGCATATGTAAGCGGCTTCGGGGCAAGGAGAGGCAAATTGACCTTTGTTCTGAATTGTTACTTAGAAAGTTACATCATTGAGTGTTTTTGAAACTACCTTAGCACTTAGTGGCATTAGTGTTTAGAATTGGCATAACTGTCTATAGGTCTTGTTTTATGCGTCAAGCGTTGCCGTGCGTCACCATATGTATGTAATCTTTATTCACAACAGGGCGTACGCCCCACAGGTGGAATACAATGAAATACAAAATCATGTCATAATAATACACACTTATTACAATTTACAGTTTACACTCAACTAATTACTCACACAACAATCCCATGCATACTCTCGCACCCTCACAGATACACTCACTTCCAGTCTCCATAGCATACTATCCACAATACACGCTCAAGCACACTTTCTGTTATACATGTAGGTAGGTGCTATGCTACCTTAATAGAGAAAGATTTAAAAAAGCCTTGAAAGTTGTCATGCTTACTTTGGTAATATCAAGTTCACTAGAAGCAACTGTTATATTAAATGTGTCTTGCATATGAATGTTTGAACAAGTCTAAACGACTTTTGTTAGGCCTGAAAAATTACATGATTGCGTGTATTCTTTTGCGGAACAAGAAGGTAATGTTAGCAAGAAGAGAACTGGCGTCAAGCACACAGTGAATAACTTTAAAAAGAAAAATCACGTCACTGTTAGATCTCCTGTTTTGTAATGTCATAATATTTTGCTTTTGTAAACAGTGAAACACCCCAAAACATATTGGCATCAGCCGTAGGATTTCGTGCGTTTCACTCGTATTGTGCCTATGTTGATTCTTTTCTGCAATTGTTAGGATGATTTTGAATGGGGCGTGGTTTATGAGAGCTGTTAATAATACGTAAAGAGAGACATTAAATAATGAAATCGGGTCCCCTCGTGGTGCATTGAGTCATCTCAGACAGTCACAGATTTCAAGAA
>CAMDTW010000204.1:0-16507 GCA_945910005.1 Isoperla grammatica | reverse complement strand
GTCCCATCCGAAAGGACGGACGGTGTAACTTTGACCAGTCGTATAGGTTCCTCCACTAACCTGGACTGCCGAGCAGTTGACGAGAAGAACGAAGCTGTTATACAAAAACTTTCGAACCCTCCAATCTGCTCTAACCAACGGTAACAATCAGCGTTCGGAAGTAGTTTTGATGTTTTTAGTCAACTAATTTCTCTTAAACAAATTATAGGATTATTATGAAAATTTACCTACTTGCAGAGGGATGTCATATCTACGCATGCTATTATTACATTTGTGACAAGCCTGCTCAAAAATACTCCCGTTTGAATTATGCAAATAAATTACTTTCATCGAAAATGTTCGGCGAAATAATTTTGGCGAATCTGTTTAAAAATGGGTACATTATTTTTTAAAAGGTTGTTGACAAATGTACTGAATACCATGCATAGATATGACATCCCTCTACAAATAGGTAAATATTTATAATAAACCTACTAATAGTTTAAGGTCCAGTTTTACAATGTCTCAATAAGCAGTTATTCGTCGAATAGCTTGTTTTCTCCATGGCAACCACCAATCAAAACCTTTGAAGTCCTCCAAATAGCTTAATTGCTACAAATAACTTTCTTATTAGGAGATTGTAAGACCAGCCCTAAGATTTATTAGTTGACGGCCAATACGTCTGTAAAAATCCTACTGCCAAACGCTCTTAATATATAGGAACACATGCAAGCTATTAGAGATAATTGTAGGGCCTGCTGCATTGTCGAGGAGCGACATGACTTTGTCCTGAGGTCAAAGGTCAAGCTGATAACACAAGAGTATCACATTACACATCACTCGGAACACTTCCAATTCTATAATTAGAATCTCGTGATTCGTTGGAAACCGAATTGAGTCAGGCTATAGATGATCTTTGAGAAATATTGTATTGGCCAGTGGTTTATTTAGCCGACAACTTCCCCGACTGGGATTCGAACCTGGAACTGTGGTTACAGTCGCCGTGGCTTCTGGCTCGTTGGTCCAGTGGTTAGCATCCCTGATTCCAATGCAGAAGGTCCCGGGTACAAATCCCGCCTCAGGCAGAAATTTTTAACATCTATTAAGGATTCAGTTCCATTATTTCTTGTCTTTGAAATAAGTAAACGGTGACTTCGGAGCCGTCCTAGCAACGAAGCACACAATAAATTCAAAGATGTTTTGAATCGACCTTGTTGATTCTGGCATTTGTCCGCAGATGTTCGCACTGTCCAATCACTGACTCACATATTTCATATTTAAAATATAGATCTTTGATTGGTTATCGCTCACTCGTCGATGGTGTTCGAAGCCTACAAGGTTGGTTGTGTCGCTTTAAATTTAAGTCCCCCACTGCAAATCAGTTATGTGACTAAGTGGGTCTATGTTTGAATTTATTTTAGAAAGTGACAAGGCAAATGTGCAATAACTCTGAAGACTTCTGTCCCATCGAAAATCAACATATTCCGGCGTTCTTTCACACATTCATAAATGCAGTCTTCCGCTGAGTAGAGTGCACAAGCCTAATTAGCCACGCCCACCGTTTCAGGTAACCAACGGAAGGTCGGAAATGAAGTTGGTACCACTGGACTCGGCTATGTCGTAGCATGAGAATACGTTGTGGTAACTTTTAGGGACAGACATATAAGGATATTTGTCATGGCAGTGATATTTGGGGGTTTACGTCCCTCCCACATTTTTTGCAAAAGGATATTTGTCTTTTCTCTATTCACAGCTCAAATGTAAATATACATATTGGTCTACACCAGTGGTTCCCAACCGGTGGTCCGCGAACGGACACCGGTCCGCGGGCTCATTGCTACCGGTCCGCAAAGTGTCTTTTTGTTATAACTATGATAATATTTTAGAAACGTGTATAAATTCAAAAATTTAAAACATTTCTTTTGGATGAATTGCTAAATTATATTTTCCTATGAGGAGACACTTGCTTATAATTATAAGTCAATTAATGCCGATAACAAACACCCACTTCTATACCGAAACGGAAAGTTGATAGCATTGGCTAATAAATCAATAATATAAACACACACAAAAGTGTAACAATCGATAATTAGTGATTTATTTGTATATTTCTAATGTTGATTTTAATAATGTTTCTTGTGTTCACTTTCTTTCAGTTTTCCCTTCCCTTCGTCTGCTTTTTAATGCCCAGATCGCTGTGGAGGCCGTCTTGGGATATAAGTAACCCCGAAAAAATTTCTCCCGGCGGCTGGGGCTTTGCCCCAGACAGACTCTGTACACTAAACTTTGTCCGTGGCAAAGCTGAGAAGGCCGCAGGGCATTTTTTTCACTGCATTTATAATAAGTTATTTGTACAGCCCGAGGGCGACCATAGTTTGCTTGAAATTGTTAGGTCCAAACTGTCAAAAAGCAAATCAAATGTAATCATTTGTTTGTTGTGTGGACGCCTAATATTTGACTATATTTTGGGTGTCCAAGAAATGTGCGCATGGTTGAACTTCTGTTATGGCTTCTAGTAATGAATTCGGAGATTTCTTCTCATGTTTGTGATTGCCAGGTAGTAGGGGTGTACATCATTTGTGAAATGCCAAGACCGACGAAAGATCGACTGATTTTCTTGTTCTCAACTTAGCCGCGGACCCACTGTAGGCCCGTTGTGACGTCACGTGAGATAAGAGATATTCTGGCGAAACATAAACGCCGCCTTCTTTGTCAATACAAACGGAATATCTTTCTCTTGAAATTCTTTACGCCGAGAAAATTATCTCATTTTGCACAAGATTATGAAGTTCCTTCATCTTTTAGTAGCTTCTTCTTCTGAATTATGCAATTTGTTTTTTGTAGCAAATGTTTCTTAGAAATGAGCTAAAGGGTTTATAATTGGAATTGCCTTGTCTAATTACGCAAAAAAGTTTAATTAAAACTAGAAATAAGAGCTTTTTAATTGGGATGAGACGAAATTTAAAAAAACAAACATGGATGTGGGTTTTAAGTGAGCGATACAGCCAGGGTATTCATTTACTGACTAAGATATAGTTTTTCTTTTTAAAATAGCCAACGTTGGTCGTTCATTTTAACCGCGACGGGAATTATATTTCTTGGCTTGAAAGAGTTTTGCGGTGTGAGTCTAAAAGCTGGTCCTCATTTAAAACCTGCCTGCCTACTAGACGGGAATAAATTAGACATATTTTTGTTAAGATGGGAACTTGTAAGCTGGTAGACCTGTTCCACATTTTGTACAAACTAGAAACCAAATAAAAAATGTAAATTTATCAACGAAAGTGGTTCCTTCCCTTATATTCTTAAACGTGTTTACAAAATATATTTAGGGAACATACACGTTTGAGGGGCGTTCTGCAAATAGGGGACAACTAACAAAAAGTAGCTTTGATATAGAGTGTAAGTTAAACGTCAATAACGGTGGGAGAATATATTTTGCATGTAAACCTACATCTTTTGGGGTAGTAGTGGATGTAACAGAAAGAGGGGTGTTAAACACTCAGATTTTCACCCTTGGCTCATAAATCAGGTCGATGTTTAATTTAAAAACGTCCAATGGTATAGATAGATTGTCTTCTATATCGCGATGAAACTCAGACAGCCAAAACAACACTTATTGGAGCGCACTTCAGTATGCAAACAGCCCACCCCCTGCCGTATTTTTACATTTATCTTAGTACTAGATTTATTGACTGAACTGTTTTTGTAAAAAGTGCAAAAAGGTGGTAACTCACCTTTTTTTGCATGAAGAGGAAAAGTCTCCTGCAAATAGTATTTTCAATATTATGGCGTTTTCCAATGGCTGCACTGGACCGCACTGAGCGGTGGCCTAACTAGGAATTATTTCGGGGGGGGGGGGGGGTAACAGGTGAAAGTGAGGTGTGGGAGTAGCAAGGGGTCTGGGGCAAAGCCCCAGCTGCCAGAGGCGAAAAAGTTTGCCGACTATTGTAGATATTTCTTGCTTTTTAGAGAGTCAAAGAATAAAACTCGAAGCGTTATAGGCCGAGTCATCCATCCATCAGTGTGTTCAATAAATAGTTCCTACGCCGTTTGAGCTGAATGATGTATTTATTTTGATTGAAATGTATGCGATAGGTAAACACTAAGTTGTTGTTCCTAACACTATCATAACATTAATTATCATTGACCTATCATTATTATGTTTTCTAGTTCTAAAGAAGTAGTATGGTAAGTAGTAAGTATCAGCCTCAAAGTAGTTTCGGGCTGGGGGGGGGGGGGGGGACGAACCCCCCCCCGGGTTACGCCACTGGCACTGAGGGCAGTGCACCTTTAACAATAGAACAACGATCGAAAACATTATAACAGGCTCACTAGTGGCCATTGGAAAACTTCTTAGATCGCTACAAAATAATGAAAATGCGATAAATGAATATATTATGTTGTGATAACGTAAGAACTTAATTATAAAAGATTGAAATATTTTAATCATTTCGATTGTGATTTAAAAATAATTAATTATTTACTTGTTCGCCGTTCTCCTGTAACGTAAAATGATTTTTTTCATCATACACACACACACACCTCGAGGTGGGGGACTTTTTCGTCCGATCGTCGTCCGCTGAGCTGGCAAGCGAGGTCCTCGGAAGAAGGCAAGGAAGCAACAGTCTGTGTGAAGCTATCAGGAGTACAGACAATTGTCAGAGCTCGTTATGCAGAAAATCTCTTTTCTATTTGATTGTTTTTGTGTGTGCTATCATTTATGCAAGTGTTTCTAATCTTTTTTATTTATCAAATTGAAATCAAACCAACTATCTATAATAACGAATACATTTATTTACAACAGAATATTAAAATTCCACTATAACATGAAAATAAATAAAATTACATTACAAAGTACATACAACCCATGTACATTGATGAACATAAATAAAATAGCTAATAATTCTCCTAAGTCAACCATATCCTACATAATTCTCTTTACACTGCTTCTGAAAATCATTCAGCTGTTTAAAAATCGATCAATTTGTCCACTTATTATTTAAGAAAATGAATAAAAGTAGTTTGCGTTAAAAATGATCAAAGTTAGTGAGGCCGTGTCTAAATGCTTCGTTTCGTAGGCATCTAAAATCTAAATAGTTGCCGAAACAACAATGATCAACAATGAAAGTTGACGTCTAAAGATGGCGGCAGTGGAGCTGTGTTTGGCTGGGGCAGTGAGTCTCACATAGTTTGAAGCCTAGTTATGTGACCACCGCCCATCATAACAAATATGACTGATTATAAATAATATAAATGAAATTAATAAATATGATATGATTGTCGGGTTGACAAGGGGGTAAGAGGTGGTCACATAGCAGACTATTTAGTCCACACTTGGAGCTTTGATTTGCCCTGAGCACCTCATAGTGATATCTAGCTAGCATACAATATAAAATAATTATAAACGATAACTATATCAAATAATAAGGTGGCTCGTTGGTCCAGTGGTTAGCATCTATGCTTCCAAAGCAGAAGGTCTCGGGCTCAAATACCGCTTCAGGCAAAAGTTTTTAACTTCTAATATGGATTCAATTCCATCACTTCTTTCTTGGCTTAGGTATAAGTAAACGGTGACTTTGGAGCCGTCCTAGCAACGAAGCACTCAATAAATGCAAGCAAGCAAGGCCTTGTTGATTCTGGTATTTGTCCGCAGGTGTTCGCACTGTCCAATCACTGATTCATATTTTTCATATTTGTGATTGGCTATATCGCTCGCTCGTCAATGGTGTTCGGGCCTACAGGATTGGTTTAGTCGCTTTAATTAAATTATAGCTCCCCACTAAAAATCAGTCTTGTTACTAAGTGGGTAGTCTCTAAATGTGAATTAAAATAAATTTATCTTTATTTAATTTATTTATTTATTTAATGTCTATTCTATTCAGTTATAAAAACTGATTTACAAAGGAGGAAACCTATAAAACTAGGTTATGTAAACAATTGATAATAATGAAATCACAAATAACAAAAACAAACAAAAACAAAACAAACTACTGTACTATAACAAAAATCAAGAACGAGAAAAAATAAATGAGAAATGAAATAGAATCAAATTAAGTGGAAATTTAATATATTAAATAATAAAAATAAAAGTATGTAAATAAGAAAGAGCACGAAGAAAAAAATGTGAAAAAAATATACATATATTTATATGTATATAAGTGAAAAGAGAAGAACAAGCTTATTTATTATTTATTATAAACAAATTATGGTGGCCAGTCAATTGCTCGCTCAGCCACGCGCGTCAATGTTGCAACGAGCGCTGTCTGTCGTGTATGTAATGCCGACCGCCCGGCCATTCCACCACACAGGGTCCTCGGAAGAGCCAACGGAACCAACTATCTGTGTGTAACGATCAGGAGTACAGACTATTGTTGGAGCTACTTTTCGTCATGCACGTAATACTTGTTACAAGATCTTCCATTACTATATTAGTGATTGTTACAAGATCAGCCATTACTATTTTTGTTATTGTTATTGTGATTATTATTATTATTATATTATTATTATTATTATTATTATTATTATTATTATTATTATTATTATTATTATTATTATTATTATTATTATTATTATTATTATTATTATTATTTTTATTATTATTATTATTAGGTATTATTATTATTATTATTATTATTATCCGTAACTTAGTCCGTATTATTATTTTCATTGGTATATAACCCACAGACAAGCTATGTACTTAGCTTTGTGGGATATCGAATGTTTATTTAATGATTGTATTGTACAGAACATGGTTATCAATAAAAAAAAAAAAAAAAAAAATTATTATTATTATTATTATTATTATTATTGTTATTATTATTATTGTTGTTGCTATTGTTGTACCCCTACAATTAATTCTACGTATGAAAACTATACTTAATAACTTACATTCGTTTTCATCTCGTGAAAAGGTGAGGGCCCCGTAGAAGGGGAAGGGGGGGGGGGGCTATGTGTCATGTGACATCCACACTTAGTAAGTTACTATAACTTGTTTTTACCATGGCAACCATACTTCCTGTTGTTGTTGGTGAAGTAGCATTGAATATTTTGCAGAATTGTATAACACATGACATGTAAACAGTATCGGCATTTTATCTATAGCAACTAATATTCAGAAATTGTTGATTGTTTAAAATCAAGAGTTCGCTAGTTTATACAGTACATACAATAATTAATTGTAAGTTCTATTGCAACATCACTTTGTAACTGAATGGACAAAGTAAGTAAATACCACCAGCAATTATTGTTCTTAGGGTTTTACGTTTTGTGGTATATTTATTTACGGTTGGTACTCTTGTGACTTTGCGTTTCTCAACGGCAAGAACAATAGCCCACCAATCTTAATGGTAATAATTTCATTTCGTTACATTGTCTTTGTATTTCTAGAGTCGAGAAGCTTTGCGTTTCCATGGTTACATATTCGGTACTCACTCGGTCAATAATCATTTATCTATCTATCTATCTATATCGGGGAATTCTTTGTGATGGAAATGAAGCAACGATGTCTCTCATTTATTCTGTTGTTTAGTATCATCCAAAAACATTTACCCGTTTCTTTATTTCTTGCGTTTATTTATGGGGTGGTGGCGTTTGGTTAGTTTGTACGAGTGAGCGTTTAGCGCAAGAAATTATTTGGGTGTAAAATAAATAAATTTGTAAGTCTCCCGCGGACGGTTACAAACAATTCCTTCCTTTTGCGTTTGTAATTTTAAATTCTGTTTAGAAACTCGCTCTTGGTAAGGCATTTACAGACAAATCACACAGCTTTTAAAAATAAATCTGAAGATTCCTTTCGTCGAAGATTAGAGGACCTGAAAAACGAGAAAAAAGGTGGCCGTAAACCAAAACGCGTTAGAGGCGTCGTACAAAATATGTGTTTTCGTTGTTTCAAACCGTTTTGCTCTTCTGTGGAACATGGGGGTCCGTGTTCAAAATTATAATTTTTTAGGGGTCCGCGGAGTGAAAAAAAGGTTAAGTCTATACACTCTGTTACAATAACTGATTTTAAGTGGGGGATGTTTATACAGTTTATTTATTATACGCTTCGTTGCTATGACGGCTCCACAGTCACCGTATACATACATATATATATATATATATATACCATATCATAATAATTTAACTCAAATCCCAAATATATCAAAAATAAAAAAATCTGTCCGATCTGGGAATCGAACCCTAGAGCTTCTGCATTGGTTGGACCAACGAGCAACACATTTTCATAATCTTCTTGTGTACTCGTACATAACCATGAAAGAGAACTTGAAAGGCGTATGTATGGTAAATCAAACGCGTTATTGTTTATACTTATAAAAGTATATCATTGTCTCAAAGCTCCAAGTATGGACTAAATATTTGTCTGCGAACTCACTGCCAACCGATCACAGCTCTACTGCCGCCTTCTTTAGACGTCACTTTCATTGTTGATCATTGTTGTTTGGTCAACTATTTAGATGACTACGAAGCATTAAGACAAGACCTCAAAATCGAGATATCAGTTAATAACGAATCCCTAACTAAAGGAATGTGAAATTTATTGTTTCGGTAAAAATACAGAATGTTTGACTATTATTATTGAAAATATGTTACTATCCGAACGGTTTGGATTTTGCATTCATTCTCGAAGACGATCTGTTCTGTACCTATCTCCACATAATTAAACAATTTTGTTTTTTAATCTTTTTTTAAAGATACGAATAAAAACTTGAAATTTTCAAGAAACATATTACCACTCTTTATCTAAAATCTCAAGTAATATTAACCTTACAAACTCCAAAATTCACTGTTGTTATCATAAGACCGTTGATTATGGTCGGTACCAAAAGAAAGTCTGTGACACAATTTGAAGATACATTTTATGACACAACATTTATGTATATTTTTTACTGTTTTTTCTTTTAGTGGTTTAGTCCAACCTTGTAAGTATACTTTTCAAAATACTAGCTCTTTTGAGGTACTGACTATAGCTACTGTAAAAATACATAAAATAGTTAAATTTTATCACAATCGGTCCAGTAGTTTTCAAGATATTACATTTTATGTTAGTGAACAATCTATGTTCTGCGGAAAATGCCAATTAAATAAATGTACATACATACGTGTGTTAGTTTTGTTTGAGGTTTTAGTTGATTTGTGTTGGCGAATGTGGATGCTTATTATGTATGTGGGTGAGTGTGTAGTTTTGTTTGTTTGTTTGTATATTTTTGTGGTAATGTGTGTAGTTAGTTGTAGATTGTGTCGAGTCCCGCCCGAGTCGAGCCGAGCGCGCACTTCGGTTGTTCGGTTTCGGTTACTCTTGTGACACGTATGTGCAGGCGATGTATCAGGCTGGCAGGAATTCAGAGGAGTACGTATGTGGCGAACACTCGTATGTACTCACTCGATCCTCGTGCCCACACCTCTACCCACTCACACACATGACAGTATTATTACTTCATCTGAAACGCTGATTATTGGATGTGTTGATCGCTTTTGTCTTTGTCGCGTGTCTATTTTTTATTATTAAACGCACAATTTAAGTCGTTCTGTAATGAATAATACATTTTAACAAACTATTGGAAATCTCATATAAAGTGCCATTTCCATTTCGTTCTATTTGAAAAATATTTATATATCATACATATTCTTTGAAGTTTGGTGCAAGTCTACTGGATTATTAATGGTTCTGAGAAGTTTACACATATATGTATTTAAACAGTACCAACTTATATCACTTTAATGTGTGAAGATTTTTTAAAATGTGATATGATTTAAATTGTCTCAATTTGTTCAAACTTAGCAATTGGTCCATCATTTTTTTTCAAATTTATTTGTAACTGTGATAATATCTTGGCCCGGATGATTCCAAAATTTTACTTTTCAATATCTTTTTTAAAATTAGAACAAAAACGTTCAATTCTCTTAAAAATTTAATCTGCCATCAAATATCAAACATTCCATCCTCCTTCATTATTTCATTATTTACCAATCGTCAACAAAACTGTCCGAATTAAATGCGACGCAAATGGTTTGCGAAACTACCATATTACGACGACATATGAGCCATGACATGACGTTGGATAGATAAGCCTGGAGAGAGAGAGAGAGAGAGAGAGAGAGAGATGCATGCTTGCATACATGCAACTGCATAGCTCGGACCGCTTAGTTAGTTAAACGGAATATTTGATAGACAAGCAACATAATATCGCCCTAGTTTAGGAACTCTTATCACATATCACACATGCCTCGAACAGACGAGACTAAAAACAAACGAATCCGGATGGCAGCACTGACTGCTGCGGGCGGAAGCAACAAGAATGTTTCTAATGTCCAATGGGCTGCACATTGCAAAACTCCATTAGTATTGAGCGAAGGTGATGATCGTCTTTGGGGTTTAACGTCTCGTATTTTTGCAACGATGCTAATCGAGACAATGGATTGAGCGAAGTGATATCTAGTTCCGTTCTTATCAGGCACGGAAAAATGATTTATTTTTAATAATTGCTGATATTTATTTTATTTATTTGGTAATTTGATACAATGGGCATCACTGTACTCACCACATTATGTCAAACAGTCAAGTCCATTTTAGCTGTGCAATTTGTAAATAGAACGGAAAACATTGTGTATACCTTTCTGTTTAAAAGGCAATAAATTCAATGATTTCAATTCTCTCTCTCTCTCTCTCTCTCTCTCTCTCTCTCTCTCTCTCTCTCTCCTCTCTCTCCTCTCTCTCTCTCTCTCTCTGGATTGGATGGGGGTTGGAATGGAGGTTAGAATGAAAGGGTTGGATGGAAGATAAGGGTTCGCTAGCCTTGATCCCGCCTTTTAATAAAATACCTTAATCAATCAATCAATCAATCAATCAATCAATCAATCAATCTCTCTCTCTCTCTCTCTCTCTCTTTCTCTCTCTCTCTCTCTCCTCTCTCTCTCTCTGGATTGGATGGGGGTTGGAATGGTGGTTAGAATGAAAGGGTTGGATGGAAGATAAGGGTTCGCTAGCCTTGATCCCGCCTTTTAATAAAATACCTTAATCAATCAATCAATCAATCAATTAATCAATCAATCAATCAATCAATCAATCAATCAATCAATCAATCTCTCTCCCTCTCTCTCTCTGTCTCTCTCGTTAGTCGTTTCACTCACAATTAATTAGTTCAATAACATTATGATCAATTAATTATCCATCTTTTCCTGTCACACTAGTAAAAATATATTGCTATTCGTCCACTCTGTCTGGGCAAATTGATTTCTAGTTTTTTTTTTCATCATACGAACACGTCCAATGACGTACGTGGTAATAATTCTTTAGAATTGCCTCAGGATATTCGATGTCGATATTTTGTCTCCCTCCTAATCTAGGGTCCTTGACCTCTTGAAGGTCCCAAGGTCAAATCGAGAGAGGAGAAGTGCACTTATGTGCACGACCTTCATAGGCTGTTATGCTTATCTGATAGTAGATACTTGCATTGCCTGTTGTCACTCAATATATTTTATTTTATTTTATTGTAATTAGGGCCAGTGTAGGGCACAATCAAGGGGCACAATGCCGTCTTTAGCCTGATGAGGGATCAAATCAAATCAAATCAAAAATCCATTTTATTCTCATATCTTAAATATGTAAATAAGAATAATAAGTTCATACACAACATAAAATGGTAGCATAGATAAAGGTACTTATCGTATACACTTTTAAATATGATATGTGTATATACGATTTACATAGTAGTAGTGTTTTATTAAGGTACCCTGCATAATGTACTGATACAATCCAAAAATAGTAGTATATGATTGTTTTTTTTTTTTTGTTTTTTTTTACAAAAATAGTAGTATATTATTGTAGGGTTCTAGTAACTAGTAGTGTAGTAGCTAACTTGCAAACTAACAATGACTAATTCTAATAATATAAAATAGTAGTGAATGTACTAAATGTATACACTGCAGTCATTTGTTAGGAAGTGTGTAAAACGATTTACAACGTACTAGTAAATGTTGGAGGTAAGTTAAATGTAGTTAAGTTAAATAGAAAGATAATTATAAACATTTAGAGTTGTAAATCACTACGTATTATGTCGTGTTGTTTGTGTTACTTTTGTTATGTTGTACTATTGTGTTATGAGAAACCCGCCTAAGAATAAATTCTTGTGTGCGGGTTGACATTATCATGGTTTTGCTTTTAAATCCTGGCGAACTGTAGGTACAGCGTGTGTTATTTCCATATATAGAGTTGTGATTTGAGTGTGCTTAGGGTGAAATAAATTGAGACGGTGTGTTTATAGGAGAAAGTGTACTAAAACTAAAAGACAATGTGATGAGTTATTTGATTAGTTATTTGATTATTGATGAATGATAATGAGGAAGGGACGAGGGGAAGCCTGGTACCGGTACGTAGCCTACTCCTGTCGAAAAGTACCAAGGGGACCATCGGCTTTACGTCCCATCCGAAAGGACGGTGTAACTTTGACCAGTCATTTAGGTTCCTCCACTAACCTGGACTGCCGAGCAGTTGACGAGAAGAACGAAGGCGTTTACACAAGCTTTCGAACCCTCCAACTCAATATAGGTTTGCTAGGGCTATGATGTTTAAAGATCATTTCTTGTATCTCACTATGGGTACGTCTGTGTGCATGGCTACTGAAAGAAGGTGGTTATTTGGAAAGTGTATCTATTTCTTTCTAGTTCATATAGAATCGATGGTTTAACCGCGGTCGCTCAGCCGGTTCCCATACGAACACCGCAGTTAAGCAACCTTGGGGTAGGTCAGGAGGTGGATGGGTGACCACTCTCCTTTGAAACACTAGTTACCGTTGATTAGAGCAGATTGGAGGGTTCTCTCTCTCTCTCTCTCTCTCTCTCTCTCTCTCTCTCTCTCCCTCTCTCTCTCTCTCTCTCTCTCTCTATTTGTAATCAATTTGTATCAATTTGTACTTTATTAATTAATTAATTAATTAATTTGTATTTCTATTTAGTTAGTTATAGTAGGCTGGATGTAAGAGAAGGCCAAACTTGCCTTCATCACGCCTGAAAATAAAGACATTTATCTATCTATCTATCTATCTCTCTCTCCCTCTCTTTCTCTCTATTTGTAATCAATTTGTATCAATTTGTTCTTCATTTATTTATTAATTAATTAATTATTTTTTATTTCTATTTAGTTAGCTATAGTAGGCTGGATGTAAGAGAAGGCCAAACTTGCCTTGATCACGCCTGAAAATAAAGACATTTATCCATCTATCTATCTCTCTCTTCCTCTCTTTCTCTCTCTTTCCATTTGTAATCAATTTGTATCAATTTGTACTTCATTAATTAATTAATTAATTTATTTGTATTTCTATTTAGTTAGTTATAGTAGGCTGGATGTAAGAGAAGGCCAAACTTGCCTTGATCACGCCTGAAAATAAAGACATTTATCTATCTATCTCTGTCTTCCGCTGACTTGGGCTCCTGCACACTCATCTATGACGTCAGTATCCACAAGGTTGCTGTGGAACCACTTTACAAATCTCGCCCCTGCTATTGCATATGTCGTGCTTGATCACCACAACTGACTCCACCATGCGCGTCTGCCTATCTCTATCTCTAGTAGAGCGGATGGGTTATGTCTGTTGTGTGATAACAAGGCTGTGAGTGATAACAAGGCTGTGAATGATAACACCGATACTCTTGTACCGTCAACAGCCTCGGTAGTCTAGACTATCCCAGGCGCGGACTGGCTAGGGATGCCGGGATGCGATCGCATCCTGGGCCCTTTTGCAGTCCGGGCCCCCGGGCTGCCACCAGAAAGTTCCTATGATGTAATTACTTCTCTGCATATTGCTAAACAAAATCTAAACCCCACTTTAAGTATTATTTTGAAATTATAATTGAATTTATTGTAAATATTCAATGTAGTTAATTGAATAAAATTGAAATTATTTTGCTACTGGTAGGGTGGCCTCTGTAAATCGCTCCCTAAAATCGCATTTTAGGCCATAAAATTCAATGCAACCCCAAAAAATTTGTTACGCCTTTGGCGTATTTGCCACCGGCGGCTGAGGCTTCGCCCCAGACCCCAGCTGCACCACGCCACCTCGTGCGGGCCACCCCGAAACCCAGTATCCCGGGCCTTTATATCCCAGTCCGCCCTTGGACTATCCTGTAGTACCACCATACCACGATTTCAAATCCCGCTTCAGGCAAAAGTTTTTTAACTTCAAATATGGATTCAATTCCATCACTTCTTGGCTTGGTAATAACTAAACGGTGACTTTGGAGCCGTCCTAGCAACGAACCACTCAATAAATTCAAAGTTGTTCTGAATTGGCCTTCTTGATTGATTCTGGCATTTGTCCGCAGGTGTTCGCACTGTCCAATCACTGATTCATATGTTTCATACTTGAAATATAGATCTTTGATTGGTTATCGCTCACTCGTCGATGGTGTTTGAAGCCTACAGGGTTGGTTTAAAGTCGCTTTTAAGTCCCCCACTGAAAATCAGTATATTCTTGTTACTGAGTGGGTAGTATAAATACGAATTTATTTTATTTATTTATTCACAGTAGTTTTGAAACTTGACGGAATGAAAGATAGGCTAAATGAAAAGAACGAATTTTTTTTAATGTTGGGCGAGAAATGGTCTATTATATATACTCTCCCCTCCATCGCTATGTGACCACCCGTTACCCCCGTGACAACCCGATATCATATCATATTTATTCATATCATATTATTATATTATCTATAATCTGTCATATTTGTTATGTGGGGGCGGTGATAACTTTTAAGCTGTATTAAACTTAAAATATCTGCACTCAAAATATTGTGTACTTCTTTCTGAGTGCAAAATAAAAAGCTGTGGACTGAATTCCATTAATGTGATATGACTAAAAAAAAAAAAAAAAAAAAAAAAAACGGTAATTTTACTCTGTATTTTTACAGGGGACCCTACTAAAAGTTCCGTTTTTGAATTTATACCCGAACCGTCTGCAGAACTTCGTACTAGTTTGAATTATACATTGGAATTATAACTGAGTTTGAATTAACAAGGGACAACCGTGAGTGTGGTTGAATGACAGACAGAAGTGTGTTAATTACTTGTCAGTGGTTTCATTGTTTTAGTTGTTGTTTTGCAGAGGGTAATCATAATGACCATGTCAAATGAAATATGACGATCATCATAATATTATATCATACATATGACTGGTGGCGATGATGATGATGATAATATAATTGCTTAGGTCCGAATAATTAATCAAGGGTCGAATTAACCCAAAATAATTTATGTGTTAGTGGCTCTCTCAGAATATTGTTTGTCACCTAATCCTATCAAACCAAAATACTGACACCTTGCTGGTCTTGTAATATTCAGTTTATTGAAATTAAACAATACAATGTGCCACACAAACAACTGGTTATAAATTAACTAGTTATATGCATTATGCATGCACTTTCACACAATCACCAAATTAATATAGGCTTCCCTTGGATCAACATGGAAATAGTTCACAATTTAATCAACTGCTGTTGCGTAAGTTTTGATGTTGCATGATCGAAAATAACATCAGTGTTGGTAGACGTACATTACGGTAATAACCGTTTACATTTCTGCACCCGATCAACATTTATTAATGTATATATCTCAGAAACTACTAAAGAACATTCGTGGATTTTTATTTGAACAAAACATACTATGCTGTAATTAAAAATGTGAACTATTACGGCTGTGTTTACTATGACAGTTTTTATTTTATTAATTGTTTGTTTTTTCGTTTTTTTATTGTATAAAGATGTAGTAAAATCTTACATTCGTTTAAAAAAAAAGTAACCAAACATAAACTGTTGACAATAGGGACTTTCTTATAGTTCATCTTATTAACAATACATACAACTATAACATAACCAAATTTGAAATGTGTACATCTAATGGCTGCTGAGAAAAATTTCCTACAGTTCTGAAAAATGTTAATAAAAAATGAAATTAGTAATGTAATTTGTATTTATTTCCAATATTTGTAGTAATGTAAAAATGTAAATGTATGTAGGATAGATAAACACAATGTATGTAAGTAAAAGGGGGGGGGGGGGGGGGGAGCGCGGTGCTAAAAATAAAATAAATAAAATGAATAGGTTGGTGGTTTCTTGAGAGCAACGCGCGGGCGCCATCGAACGACGGACGGCGAACTTGGCTGGCGGCGGGCGGGAACGAGCTTGCCGCGTTGTCCGCGGGAACCAAGTGATCTGTGAAGGTATCAGGAGTTCATGACGTGACGAGAGTGTCTGTGATTCCTTGTACGATATTCACCGGCATGACGAGAGTCATTCCGTTATATATTATTGATATTTTATATTCAAGTTTGCAGCGGAGATTTATACACTATTTCTACGTGTTTCTGATAACACCGTCTTAAAATTTGTATCATATACTGGCAGAAAATAGCTCTATGATTCTAAGCCAAAAAAATTCAAGTAACAATGATTCAAACAGGCAACTCCATTGGGGCAATAGGCCACTCTGACATCTGGGTAACATCTTCAAACGGTATAAATACAGTTTTTTATTATTACTATT
>CAMDTW010000203.1:0-22432 GCA_945910005.1 Isoperla grammatica | reverse complement strand
ATAGTGCAGCAATTATAGGGCTACATGCTTTACATTGTATCCAGTCCTATCGCGCTCAGTCCTTTCATGGTCTCATTGGGACACGTTGCCCATGAGATGGTGTTATTTTATTTATTTATAACGTAAGTCTTCCACAGTCTTCCCACCTTAGTGGGAGACTACTGCAGAGTGCCCCTAATGGGTGGGGACTCTCTTTAGCCTCCTTTATAATAGTACAGTATAGTTTACAATATAACATAGTTACAGTCTAGCTTATAAGTACATGAACATGAAAGACAGAAAATAATGGGAGGTAAATCCAGTTTCCTTATGAGTTGTTGGTATAATGTTCATTTAAGGTGTGGGGAGGGAAGGGATATTTAAATTTTGGTTTTCTGTCGAATGTAATAGGGGTTGTGATTTGTGAATAGTTGACGGAGGTGGTGGCTGGGAGAGTTCAAGAAGCAGCAGATCTTGTAGGCGTTGGTGGATAGGGGTGAATTCGAGATGGGTTTAGTGTCTACCTACGCCGGCCACTAAAGGCCATAAAAGGATGGAGTGGTTGGCTTTGCCTGTGGGGGAGGGCGTGGGACTTGGGTGTACCCAGATAGAGTGGTTTAGGGAAAGTGTGGGGGAGGTGGATTGCACCTGGTCGGAGTCCATGGTGTGTGGTGGGGGGGGGGGGGGGGGTGAGTGAAGCTAAAAGCTTCCTTCAATGGAACTTTTTCCCTGGATAGTGGATAGTGTTATGCGGTATATCCAGTCGTACCGACAAATACCTGGCTGCATATACCAAGCATAGGACAATGTCACGACCTTTGTACGTTGAACAGTTGACTAGCAATTCAACTTGTTTACAGTACGTATGTAGTAATATCGCACACAAAACCAACACAGACCATGAGCCACGTACGTGAGGCCAGGGATGATAGTCAAATAGCTGACCCCTTGGTTAGTAACTACAACCGTTGAGTGAGTAATATCACCCAACCTATCTGTGATTGCCATATCGACATCTCGTTTGCAGGTACGTGTTTTTTTACCAGATTGTGAATTTCTTAGAGAAAAAGTCATGTTAGCCTTCTTTCCTTCCTTACTTCATTCAACACATCTTGTAATATGTGTTCGACAATTTTGGGCAGACAGGGCCCGCCCTGTAAAACCACCCCTAAAATTAGCGATTGTGACTGGCTTTTCCATCGTCTGCCGCAAAATAACATTCCATTGTATGGTATTGTTATTTTATTTTTCTCTATTATTCTTTTCTTGCTACACCTCAGCCCGTCTGGGCCCGGGGAAGAATAGGCCTAGAGTGACTGCTAGTCGTAAGAGGCGACGAAAGGAGACCCGTCTCGGCTCTGAGTAGAAAAGTCCCAGAGTGACTCTGCTAGTCGTAAGAGGCGACGAAAGGAGACCCGTCTCGGCCCGGGGTAGAATAGGCCCAGAGTGACAGTGACTCTGCTAGTCGTAAGAGGCGACGAAAGGAGACCCCCCCCCCCCCCCACTGTCCCACTGAAGATTTGTTCTCCCACATGGCCCTGCCCTCCCTTGCTGGACTCCCCTTATGACGACTCCCGCGATATAGATGGACCTGATTCGGAAGACGTCATATGACCAAGTTGTCGAGTACGTCGTTAAACACCACCAATAATAATAATAATTGCCCCACCTCCACAGCAGGTGCGGTTTGTGCAGAAAAACATGAGCTATTCTCATTAGTTCTGTCGCACTTTTTACTATAGCGAAGGACATTCCAGTCAAGGGAAAAAGGGGGAGGGGATGCATGATCTTTTTTCTTCTTATTAATCCATGGACGGGTTTCTGAAAAGATTAAATAAATTAAATAAATAAATTCACATTTAGAGTGTACCCACTCAGTAATCAAACTGATTTGCAGTGGGGGACTTTAATTTAAAGTGACTAAACCAACCATGTAGGCTTCGAACACCATCGACGAGTGAGCGATAACCAATCAAAGATCAATGTTTCAATAATATTACATAATTTGACGCTGCATGGTGTATATGCAATTGGTTTGTCAATATTATTTTATAATTGATTGTCTGCTCAATTTTTATTTTTATATTCTTAAATGTTTAAGTGTACTTTGTTGTTGTTGTCATAATGTTGTATTTATTGTATTTTATTATATCCATGTATCTCTGGAACGTATACCTCGGTATACATCTGTATTGGATAAATAAATAATAATAATAATATTTCAAATACGAAACATATGAATCAGTGATTGGACAGTGCGAGCACGTGCGGACAAATGCCAGAATCAACAAGGCCGATTCAGAACAACTTTGAATTATTGAGTGCTTGTTTCTCCCTTAGAGCATAGATAATGGTGGTTTGACAATTCAGCTAATGATGATGTGGTCAAATTGTGCAAAATTGCAGAAACTTGTTTCCGTGTTGTACAAGCAACAGGTAAATTGAGATCTAAGCAGGTTTTCCACCTCCTCACCAGAGAGTCATGAGAAAAGTGGACAGCAGTGTTTTTACCTGCCTGAGCAACCACATACAAGAACAAGATCCATTTGAAAACCACAGGACCCACTTAATTAAATCTGTACTGTTGAGTATTTTAACATACGTTTGTATCATGTTGGTAAATCAATCACTGAAAATCTTCAAAAAAATAAGATCAGAAGCTTGAATTCAAAACTTACACTTTTCAAGGGTCAGTAGCTAGCTTTGCACAAGCCAAAGTATCGACCAAGCAAGGTAACGAAATAATACATAATTAAAGGACGCAGCTTTTGTGTTGTATTATGTATATTGTATTAATTGTATCTATATGTATGTATAACGTATGTATGTGTGTGTGTGTGTGTGTGTGTGTGTGTGTGTGTGTGTGTGTGTGTGTGTGTGTGTGTGTGTGTGTGTGTGTGTGTGTGTGTGTGTGTGTGTGTGTGTGTGTGTGTGTGTGTGTGTGTGTGTGTGTGTGTGTGTGTGTGTGTGTGTGTGTGTGTGTGTGTGTGTGTGTGTGTGCGTGTGTGCGTGTGCGTGTGCGTGTGTGCGTGTGCGTGTGACCCACAGCGTCTCATAGCGTCTTAAAGTATCTCATAGCGTCTCATAGCGTCTCATAGCGTCTCATAGCGTCCTCATAGCGTCTCATAGCGTCTCATAGCGTCTCATAGCGTCTCATAGCGTCTCAAAGCGTCTCATAGTGTCTCGTAGCGTCTCGTAGCGTCTCGTAGCCGTCTCGTAGCGTCTCATAGCGTCTCGTAGCGTCTCATAGCGTCTCATAGCGTCTCATAACGTCACTTAGCGTCTCATAGCGTCACATAGCGTCTCATAGCGTCTCATAGCGTCTCATAGCGTCTCATAGCGTCTCATAGCGTCTCATAGCGTCTCATAGCGTCTCAAAGCGTCTCATAGCGTCTCATAGCGTCTCATAGCGTCTCAAAGCGTCTCATAGCGTCACATAGCGTCTCGTAGCGTCACATAGCGTCTAGTAGCGTCTCATAGCGTCTCATAGCGTCTAGTAGCGTCTCATAGCGTCTCATTTACACTAGTGTACGTGTGTCAGCGAGTCAGTGTTAATATTTGTATGGCCATCACTTTACACTTGTGTACGTGTGTCAGCGAGTCAGTGTTAATTGTTGTATGGCCATCACTTTACACTAGTGTACGTGTGTCAGCGAGTCCGTGTTAATATTTGTATGGCCATCACTTAACACTAGTGTACGTGTGTCAGCGAGTCAGTGTTAATATTTGTATGGCCATCACTTTTACACTAGTGTACGTGTGTCAGCGAGTCAGTGTTAATATTTGTATGGCCATCACTTTTACACTAGTGTACGTGTGTCAGCGAGTCAGTGTTAATATTTGTATGGCCATCACTTTACACTAGTGTACGTGTGTCAGCGAGTCAGTGTTATTGTTGTGTGACCATCACTTTACACTAGTGTACGTGTGTCAGCGAGTCAGTGTTAATATTTGTATGGCCAACACTTTACACTAGTGTACGTGTGTCAGCGAGTCAGTGTTAATATTGTATGGCCATCACTTTACACTAGTGTACGTGTGTCAGCGAGTCAGTGTTAATATTTGTATGGCCATCACTTTACACTAGTGTACGTGTGTCAGCGAGTCAGTGTTAATATTTGTATGGCCATCACTTTACACTAGTGTACGTGTGTCAGCGAGTCAGTGTTAATATTTGTATGGCCATCACTTTACACTAGTGTACGTGTGTCAGCGAGTCAGTGTTAATATTTGTATGGCCATCACTTTACACTAGTGTACGTGTGTCAGCGAGTCAGTGTTAATATTTGTATGGCCAACACTTTACACTAGTGTACGTGTGTCAGCGAGTCAGTGTTAATATTTGTATGGCCATCACTTAACACTGGTGTACGTGTGTCAGCGAGTCAGTGTTAATATTTGTATGGCCATCACTTTTACACTAGTGTACGTGTGTCAGCGAGTCAGTGTTAATATTTGTATGGCCATCACTTTACACTAGTGTACGTGTGTCAGCGAGTCAGTGTAATTGTTGTATGGCCATCACTTTACACTAGTGTACGTGTGTCAGCGAGTCAGTGTTAATATTTGTATGGCCATCACTTTACACTAGTGTACGTGTGTCAGCGAGTCAGTGTTAATATTTGTATGGCCATCACTTACACTAGGTGTACGTGTGTCAGCGAGTCAGTGTTAATATTTGTATGGCCAACACTTTACACTAGTGTACGTGTGTCAGCGAGTCAGTGTTAATATTTGTATGGCCATCACTTTACACTTGTGTACGTGTGTCAGCGAGTCAGTGTTAATATTTGTATGGCCAACACTTTACACTTGTGTACGTGTGTCAGCGAGTCAGTGTTAATTGTTGTGTGACCTCACTTTACACTAGTGTACGTGTGTCAGCGAGTCAGTGTTAATATTTGTATGGCCATCACTTTACACTAGTGTACGTGTGTCAGCGAGTCAGTGTTAATATTTGTATGGCCATCACTTAACACTAGTGTACGTGTGTCAGCGAGTCAGTGTTAATATTTGTATGGCCAACACTTTACACTTGTGTACGTGTGTCAGCGAGTCAGTGTTAATTGTTGTGTGACCATCACTTACACTAGTGTACGTGTGTCAGCGAGTCAGTGTTAATATTTGTATGGCCATCACTTTACACTAGTGTACGTGTGTCAGCGAGTCAGTGTTAATATTTGTATGGCCATCACTTTACACTAGTGTACGTGTGTCAGCGAGTCAGTGTTAATATTTGTATGGCCATCACTTTACACTAGTGTACGTGTGTCAGCGAGTCAGTGTTAATTGTTGTATGGCCATCACTTTACACTAGTGTACGTGTGTCAGCGAGTCAGTGTTAATATTTGTATGCCATCACTTTACACTAGTGTACGTGTGTCAGCGAGTCAGTGTTAATATTTGTATGGCCATCACTTTACACTAGTGTACGTGTGTCAGCGAGTCAGTGTTAATATTTGTATGGCCATCACTTAACACTAGTGTACGTGTGTCAGCGAGTCAGTGTTAATATTTGTATGGCCATCACTTTACCTAGTGTACGTGTGTCAGCGAGTCAGTGTTAATATTTGTATGGCCAACACTTTACACTAGTGTACGTGTGTCCAGCGAGTCAGTGTTAATATTTGTATGCCAACACTTTACACTAGTGTACGTGTGTCAGCGAGTCAGTGTTAATATTTAAATGGCCATCACTTTACACTAGTGTACGTGTGTCAGCGAGTCAGTGTTAATATTTGTATGGCCATCACTTTACACTTGTGTACGTGTGTCAGCGAGTCAGTGTTAATTGTTGTGTGACCATCACTTTACACTAGTGTACGTGTGTCAGCGAGTCAGTGTTAATATTTGTATGGCCTCACTTTACACTTGTGTACGTGTGTCAGCGAGTCAGTGTTAATTGTTGTGTGACCATCACTTTACACTAGTGTACGTGTGTCAGCGAGTCAGGTATGTATGGCCATTACTTCTAGTGTACGTGTGTCAGCGAGTCAGTGTTAATATTTGTATGGCCATCACTTTACACTAGTGTACGTGTGTCAGCGAGTCAGTGTTAATATTTGTATGGCCATCACTTTACACTAGTGTACGTTGTGTCAGCGAGTCAGTGTTAATTGTTGTATGGCCATCACTTTACACTAGTGTACGTGTGTCAGCGAGTCAGTGTTAATATTTGTATGGCCATCACTTTACACTAGTGTACGTGTGTCAGCGAGTCAGTGTTAATATTTGTATGGCCATCACTTTACACTAGTGTACGTGTGTCAGCGAGTCAGTGTTAATATTTGTATGGCCAACACTTTACACTAGTGTACGTGTGTCAGCGAGTCAGTGTTAATATTTAAATGGCCATCACTTTACACTAGTGTACGTGTGTCAGCGAGTCAGTGTTAATATTTGTATGGCCAACACTTTACACTAGTGTACGTGTGTCAGCGAGTCAGTGTTAATATTTGAATGGCCATCACTTTACACTAGTGTACGTGTGTCAGCGAGTCAGTGTTAATATTTGTATGGCCATCACTTTACACTAGTGTACGTGTGTCAGCGAGTCAGTGTTAATATTTGTATGGCCATCACTTTACACTAGTGTACGTGTGTCAGCGAGTCAGTGTTAATATTTGTATGGCCATCACTTTACACTAGTGTACGTGTGTCAGCGAGTCAGTGTTAATATTTGTATGGCCATCACTTTACACTAGTGTACGTGTGTCAGCGAGTCAGTGTTAATATTTGTATGGCCATCACTTTACACTAGTGTACGTGTGTCAGCGAGTCAGTGTTAATATTTGTATGGCCATCACTTTACACTAGTGTACGTGTGTCAGCGAGTCAGTGTTAATATTTGTATGGCCATCACTTTACACTAGTGTACGTGTGTCAGCGAGTCAGTGTTAATATTTGTATGGCCATCACTTTACACTAGTGTACGTGTGTCAGCGAGTCAGTGTTAATATTTGTATGGCCATCACTTAACACTAGTGTACGTGTGTCAGCGAGTCAGTGTCAGCGAGTCAGTGTTAATATTTGTATGGCCATCACTTTACACTAGTGTACGTGTGTCAGCGAGTCAATGTTAATATTTAAATGGCCAACACTTTACACTAGTGTACGTGTGTCAGCGAGTCAGTGTTAATATTTGTATGGCCATCACTTTACACTAGTGTACGTGTGTCAGCGAGTCAGTGTCAATATTTGTATGGCCATCACTTTACACTAGTGTACGTGTGTCAGCGAGTCAGTGTTAATATTTGTATGGCCATCACTTTACACTAGTGTACGTGTGTCAGCGAGTCAGTGTTAATATTTGTATGGCCATCACTTTACACTAGTGTACGTGTGTCAGCGAGTCAGTGTTAATATTTGTATGGCCATCACTTTACACTAGTGTACGTGTGTCAGCGAGTCAGTGTTAATTGTTGTATGGCCATCACTTTACACAAGTGTACGTGTGTCAGCGAGTCAGTGTTAATATTACTATGGCCAACACTTTACACTAGTGTACGTGTGTCAGCGAGTCAGTGTTAATATTTAAATGGCCATCACTTTACACTAGTGTACGTGTGTCAGCGAGTCAGTGTTAATATTTGTATGGCCAACACTTTACACTAGTGTACGTGTGTCAGCGAGTCAGTGTTAATATTTGAATGGCCATCACTTTACACTAGTGTACGTGTGTCAGCGAGTCAGTGTTAATATTTGTATGGCCATCACTTTACACTAGTGTACGTGTGTCAGCGAGTCAGTGTTAATATTTGTATGGCCATCACTTTACACTAGTGTACGTGTGTCAGCGAGTCAGTGTTAATATTTGTATGGCCAACACTTTACACTAGTGTACGTGTGTCAGCGAGTCAGTGTTAATATTTGTATGGCCATCACTTTACACTAGTGTACGTGTGTCAGCGAGTCAGTGTTAATATTTGTATGGCCATCACTTTACACTAGTGTACGTGTGTCAGCGAGTCAGTGTTAATATTTGTATGGCCAACACTTTACACTAGTGTACGTGTGTCAGCGAGTCAGTGTTAATATTTAAATGGCCATCACTTTACACTAGTGTACGTGTGTCAGCGAGTCAGTGTTAATATTTGTATGGCCAACACTTTACACTAGTGTACGTGTGTCAGCGAGTCAGTGTTAATATTTGAATGGCCATCACTTTACACTAGTGTACGTGTGTCAGCGAGTCAGTGTTAATATTTGTATGGCCATCACTTTACACTAGTGTACGTGTGTCAGCGAGTCAGTGTTAATATTTGTATGGCCATCACTTTACACTAGTGTACGTGTGTCAGCGAGTCAGTGTTAATATTTGTATGGCCATCACTTTACACTAGTGTACGTGTGTCAGCGAGTCAGTGTTAATATTTGTATGGCCATCACTTTACACTAGTGTACGTGTGTCAGCGAGTCAGTGTTAATATTTGTATGGCCATCACTTTACACTAGTGTACGTGTGTCAGCGAGTCAGTGTTAATATTTGTATGGCCATCACTTTACACTAGTGTACGTGTGTCAGCGAGTCAGTGTTAATATTTGTATGGCCATCACTTAACACTAGTGTACGTGTGTCAGCGAGTCAGTGTTAATTGTTGTATGGCCATCACTTTACACTAGTGTACGTGTGTCAGCGAGTCAGTGTTAATATTTGTATGGCCATCACTTAACACTAGTGTACGTGTGTCAGCGAGTCAGTGTTAATATTTGTATGGCCATCACTTTACACTAGTGTACGTGTGTCAGCGAGTCAGTGTTAATTGTTGTATGGCCAACACTTTACACTAGTGTACGTGTGTCAGCGAGTCAGTGTTAATATTTAAATGGCCATCACTTTACACTAGTGTACGTGTGTCAGCGAGTCAGTGTTAATATTTGTATGGCCATCACTTTACACTAGTGTACGTGTGTCAGCGAGTCAGTGTTAATATTTGTATGGCCATCACTTTACACTAGTGTACGTGTGTCAGCGAGTCAGTGTTAATATTTGTATGGCCATCACTTTACACTAGTGTACGTGTGTCAGCGAGTCAGTGTTAATATTTGTATGGCCATCACTTTACACTAGTGTACGTGTGTCAGCGAGTCAGTGTTAATATTTGTATGGCCATCACTTTACACAAGTGTACGTGTGTCAGCGAGTCAGTGTTAATATTACTATGGCCAACACTTTACACTAGTGTACGTGTGTCAGCGAGTCAGTGTTAATATTTAAATGGCCATCACTTTACACTAGTGTACGTGTGTCAGCGAGTCAGTGTTAATATTTGTATGGCCAACACTTTACACTAGTGTACGTGTGTCAGCGAGTCAGTGTTAATATTTGTATGGCCATCACTTTACACTAGTGTACGTGTGTCAGCGAGTCAGTGTTAATTGTTGTATGGCCATCACTTTACACTAGTGTACGTGTGTCAGCGAGTCAGTGTTAATTGTTGTATGGCCATCACCTTACACTAGTGTACGTGTGTCAGCGAGTCAGTGTTAATTGTTGTATGGCCATCACTTTACACTAGTGTACGTGTGTCAGCGAGTCAGTGTTAATATTTGTATGGCCATCACTTTACACTAGTGTACGTGTGTCAGCGAGTCAGTGTTAATTGTTGTATGGCCATCACTTTACACTAGTGTACGTGTGTCAGCGAGTCAGTGTTAATTGTTGTATGGCCATCACTTTACACTAGTGTACGTGTGTCAGCGAGTCAGTGTTAATATTTGTATGGCCATCACTTTACACTAGTGTACGTGTGTCAGCGAGTCAGTGTTAATATTTGTATGGCCAACACTTTACACTAGTGTACGTGTGTCAGCGAGTCAGTGTTAATTGTTGTGTGGCCATCACTTTACACTAGTGTACGTGTGTCAGCGAGTCAGTGTTAATTGTTGTATGGCCATCACTTTACACTAGTGTACGTGTGTCAGCGAGTCAGTGTTAATATTTATTTGTATGGCCATCACTTTACACTAGTGTACGTGTGTCAGCGAGTCAGTGTTAATATTTGTATGGCCATCACTTTACACTAGTGTACGTGTGTCAGCGAGTCAGTGTTAATATTTGTATGGCCATCACTTTACACTAGTGTACGTGTGTCAGCAAGTCAGTGTTAATATTTGTATGGCCATCACTTTACACTAGTGTACGTGTGTCAGCGAGTCAGTGTTAATATTACTATGGCCAACACTTTACACTAGTGTACGTGTGTCAGCGAGTCAGTGTTAATATTTGTATGGCCATCACTTTACACTAGTGTACGTGTGTCAGCGAGTCAGTGTTAATATTTGTATGGCCAACACTTTACACTAGTGTACGTGTGTCAGCGAGTCAGTGTTAATTGTTGTATGGCCATCACTTTACACTAGTGTACGTGTGTCAGCGAGTCAGTGTTAATTGTTGTATGGCCATCACTTTACACTAGTGTACGTGTGTCAGCGAGTCAGTGTTAATATTTGTATGGCCATCACTTAACACTGGTGTACGTGTGTCAGCGAGTCAGTGTTAATATTTGTATGGCCATCACTTTACACTAGTGTACGTGTGTCAGCGAGTCAGTGTTAATTGTTGTATGGCCATCACCTTACACTAGTGTACGTGTGTCAGCGAGTCAGTGTTAATATTTGTATGGCCATCACTTTACACAAGTGTACGTGTGTCAGCGAGTCAGTGTTAATATTTGTATGGCCATCACTTTACACTAGTGTACGTGTGTCAGCAAGTCAGTGTTAATATTTGTATGGCCATCACTTAACACTAGTGTACGTGTGTCAGCGAGTCAGTGTTAATATTTGTATGGCCATCACTTTACACTAGTGTACGTGTGTCAGCGAGTCAGTGTTAATATTTGTATGGCCATCACTTTACACTAGTGTACGTGTGTCAGCGAGTCAGTGTTAATATTACTATGGCCAACACTTTACACTAGTGTACGTGTGTCAGCGAGTCAGTGTTAATATTTGTATGGCCATCACTTTACACTAGTGTACGTGTGTCAGCGAGTCAGTGTTAATATTTGTATGGCCAACACTTTACACTAGTGTACGTGTGTCAGCGAGTCAGTGTTAATTGTTGTATGGCCATCACTTCACACTAGTGTACGTGTGTCAGCGAGTCAGTGTTAATATTTGTATGGCCAACACTTTACACTAGTGTACGTGTGTCAGCGAGTCAGTGTTAATTGTTGTATGGCCATCACTTTACACTAGTGTACGTGTGTCAGCGAGTCAGTGTTAATTGTTGTATGGCCATCACTTTACACTAGTGTACGTGTGTCAGCGAGTCAGTGTTAATATTTGTATGGCCATCACTTAACACTGGTGTACGTGTGTCAGCGAGTCAGTGTTAATATTTGTATGGCCATCACTTTACACTAGTGTACGTGTGTCAGCGAGTCAGTGTTAATATTTGTATGGCCATCACTTTACACTAGTGTACGTGTGTCAGCGAGTCAGTGTTAATTGTTGTATGGCCATCACTTTACACTAGTGTACGTGTGTCAGCGAGTCAGTGTTAATTGTTGTATGGCCATCACCTTACACTAGTGTACGTGTGTCATCGAGTCAGTGTTAATTGTTGTATGGCCATCACTTTACACTAGTGTACGTGTGTCAGCGAGTCAGTGTTAATTGTTGTATGGCCATCACCTTACACTAGTGTACGTGTGTCAGCGAGTCAGTGTTAATTGTTGTATGGCCATCACTTTACACTAGTGTACGTGTGTCAGCGAGTCAGTGTTAATTGTTGTATGGCCATCACCTTACACTAGTGTACGTGTGTCATCGAGTCAGTGTTAATATTTGTATGGCCATCACTTTACACAAGTGTACGTGTGTCAGCGAGTCAGTGTTAATATTTGTATGGCCATCACTTTACACTAGTGTACGTGTGTCAGCGAGTCAGTGTTAATTGTTGTATGGCCATCACTTTACACTAGTGTACGTGTGTCAGCGAGTCAGTGTTAATTGTTGTATGGCCATCACTTTACACTAGTGTACGTGTGTCAGCGAGTCAGTGTTAATTGTTGTATGGCCATCACCTTACACTAGTGTACGTGTGTCAGCGAGTCAGTGTTAATATTTGTATGGCCATCACTTTACACTAGTGTACGTGTGTCAGCGAGTCAGTGTTAATTGTTGTATGGCCATCACTTTACACTAGTGTACGTGTGTCAGCGAGTCAGTGTTAATTGTTGTATGGCCATCACCTTACACTAGTGTACGTGTGTCATCGAGTCAGTGTTAATATTTGTATGGCCATCACTTTACACAAGTGTACGTGTGTCAGCGAGTCAGTGTTAATATTTGTATGGCCATCACTTTACACTAGTGTACGTGTGTCAGCGAGTCAGTGTTAATTGTTGTATGGCCATCACTTTACACTAGTGTACGTGTGTCAGCGAGTCAGTGTTAATTGTTGTATGGCCATCACTTTACACTAGTGTACGTGTGTCAGCGAGTCAGTGTTAATATTTGTATGGCCATCACTTTACACTAGTGTACGTGTGTCAGCGAGTCAGTGTTAATTGTTGTATGGCCATCACCTTACACTAGTGTACGTGTGTCATCGAGTCAGTGTTAATATTTGTATGGCCATCACTTTACACTAGTGTACGTGTGTCAGCGAGTCAGTGTTAATTGTTGTGTGGCCATCACTTTACACTAGTGTACGTGTGTCAGCGAGTCAGTGTTAATATTTGTATGGCCATCACTTTACACTAGTGTACGTGTGTCAGCGAGTCAGTGTTAATATTTGTATGGCCATCACTTTACACTAGTGTACGTGTGTCAGCGAGTCAGTGTTAATATTTGTATGGCAATCGCATGTATTGAGCACTTCACTAGTGTAGCCAGTGCAGCATATTTTACACTGGCTAGTGTAAGTGTAAGACGCTATGCTGGACTGGCCAGTGTAAAGGCAAAGTAAGCTTTAATAAATCTTATATCTCATTAAAAGTTTTAAATTAATTTCTGGTATTTTTACATGAATATCTATCCATATCACACCCATCCATGGATATAATAATCAACGCATATTCCGTATAGAAAAAGACAAGCGTCAGACTTACTCTCGCGCCCAACGTTAACTCCATTACCACGCGAGAATACTTTTACAAGTGACATCAACTTTCTCTCTAGGGAGTGTTTCAATATTTTAAACGCATCCCATCTCCAACCTCCAACCCAGCCATTGCCAAGTTTAATCAATTTACGATCAAGCGGCAGAAGCTCAGATCTACATATGTTCATAGATCAAAGGGCCTTGGCCGCCCACACGACTTTTAGTGGCCCCTTCTAAAACAATATGTCACCTCCAAGTCATTATTATTGGGAATGTATACGAAGACAGCGTGAATAATTGTTCGGGTATCGTCGGATATTGTCGCAGGTGTTCGCCGAACATTGGAGTTAAAAAAGTCAAATTCATTCATTTTTAAAAACGACCCTCATTGTAAGAAGAAACATAAATATATGAGAAAGTCTTATGTTTCAGTGGCAATCGTTATAAGAATGTCTCTTTATTTGAAGATTTTAATTGTAAATCAGGATTATTTGCTAACTTTGCGAAAGTTCTCAAGGACCCGCGTAAGCCTATAATGCGTGCGATGGTCATATTGTGGGCCAAAATGGCAACTTTGTTTACTGCCGAATGGCAATCCATTTTATGTAATGATTCGCATGGTGTTTGGTCTAAAACGCATAACTACTAAAAATCAACTTAATACACTCTCTTTGCCACAGCCAATCTTATTTTAGTTTATAATGGCCGGATTTACCATTTTCGTAAACTTTTCTGAGCGAAATTGCTAAACCCGTATATAAAGTAACGGATTTCCATTGAAGCTCAAAACATCAACACACATCTTACTCTATGTTAGTGAACACCGTATCAAGAGCACTGGCGTAACTAGAGGGGGTTGAACCCATCTTACTCTATGTTAGTGAACACCGCCCCCGCCTATCAAGAGCACTGGCGTAACTAGAGGGGGTTGAACCCATCTTACTCTATGTTAGTGAACACTCCCCTCCGTCTATCAAGAGCACTGGCGTAACTAGAGGGGGTTGAACCCATCTTACTCTATGTTAGTGAACACCGCCTCCGCCTATCAAGAGCACTGGCGTAACTAGAGGGGGTTGAACCCATCTTACTCTATGTTAGTGAACACCGCCTCCGTCTATCAAGAGCACTGGCGTAACTATAGAGGGGGTTGAACCCATCTTACTCTATGTTAGTGAACACCGCCTCCGCCTATCAAGAGCACTGGCATAACTAGAGGGGGTTGAACCCATCTTACTCTATGTTAGTGAACACCGCCTCCGCCTATCATGAGCACTGGCGTAACTAGAGGGGGTTGAACCCATCTTACTCTATGTTAGTGAACACCGCCTCCGCCTATCAAGAGCACTGGCATAACTAGAGGGGGTTGAACCCATCTTACTCTATGTTAGTGAACACCGCCTCCGCCTATCATGAGCACTGGCGTAACTAGAGGGGGTTGAACCCATCTTACTCTATGTTAGTGAACACCGCCTCCGTCTATCAAGAGCACTGGCGTAACTAGAGGGGGTTGAACCCATCTTACTCTATGTTAGTACTTAGTAAACACCGCCCCCGCCTATCAAGAGCACTGGCGTAACTAGAGGGGGTTGAACCCATCTTACTCTATGTTAGTGAACACCGCCTCCGCCTATCAAGAGCACTGGCGTAACTAGAGGGGGTTGAACCCATCTTACTCTATGTTAGTGAACACCGCCTCCGTCTATCAAGAGCACTGGCGTAACTATAGAGGGGGTTGAACCCATCTTACTCTATGTTAGTGAACACCGCCTCCGCCTATCAAGAGCACTGGCATAACTAGAGGGGGTTGAACCCATCTTACTCTATGTTAGTGAACACCGCCTCCGCCTATCATGAGCACTGGCGTAACTAGAGGGGGTTGAACCCATCTTACTCTATGTTAGTGAACACCGCCTCCGCCTATCAAGAGCACTGGCATAACTAGAGGGGGTTGAACCCATCTTACTCTATGTTAGTGAACACCGCCTCCGCCTATCATGAGCACTGGCGTAACTAGAGGGGGTTGAACCCATCTTACTCTATGTTAGTGAACACCGCCTCCGTCTATCAAGAGCACTGGCGTAACTAGAGGGGGTTGAACCCATCTTACTCTATGTTAGTACTTAGTAAACACCGCCCCCGCCTATCAAGAGCACTGGCGTAACTAGAGGGGGTTGAACCCATCTAACTCTATGTTAGTGAACACCGCCTCCGCCTATCAAGAGCACTGGCGTAACTAGAGGGGGTTGAACCCATCTTACTCTATGTAAGTGAACACCGCCCCCGCCTATCAAGAGCACTGGCGTAACTAGAGGGGGTTGAACCCATCTTACTCTATGTTAGTGAACACCGCCTCCGCCTATCAAGAGCACTGGCATAACTAGAGGGGGTTGAACCCATCTTACTCTATATTAGTGATAACCCCCCCCCCCGTCTATTAAGAGCACTGGCGTAACTAGAGGGGGTTGAACCCATCTTACTCTATGTTAGTGAACACTCCCCTCCGTCTATCAAGAGCACTGGCGTAACTAGAGGGGGTTGAACCCATCTTACTCTATGTTAGTGAACACCCCCCTCCGTCTATCAAGAGCACTGGCGTAACTAGAGGGGGTTGAACCCATCTTACTCTATGTTAGTGAACACTCCCCTCCGTCTATCAAGAGCACTGGCGTAACTAGAGGGGGTTGAACCCATCTTACTCTATGTTAGTGAACACTCCCCTCCGTCTATCAAGAGCACTGGCGTAACTAGAGGGGGTTGAACCCATCTTACTCTATGTTAGTGAACACTCCCCTCCGTCTATCAAGAGCACTGGCGTAACTAGAGGGGGTTGAACCCATCTTACTCTATGTTAGTGAACACTCCCCTCCGTCTATCAAGAGCACTGGCGTAACTAGAGGGGGTTGAACCCATCTAACTCTTTGTTAGTGAACACCGCCCCCGCCTATCAAGAGCACTGGCGTAACTAGAGGGGGTTGAACCCATCTTACTCTATGTTAGTGAACACCGCCCCCGCCTATCAAGAGCACTGGCATAACTAGAGGGGGTTGAACCCATCTTACTCTATGATAGTGAACACCGCCCCCGCCTATCAAGAGCACTGGCGTAACTAGAGGGGGTTGAACCCATCTTACTCTATGTTAGTGAACACCGCCCCCGCCTATCAAGAGCACTGGCATAACTAGAGGGGGTTGAACCCATCTTACTCTATGTTAGTGAACACCGCCCCCGCCTATCAAGAGCACTGGCGTAACTAGAGGGGGTTGAACCCATCTTACTCTATGATAGTGAACACCGCCCCCGCCTATCAAGAGCACTGGCGTAACTAGAGGGGTTGAACCCATCTTACTCTATGATAGTGAACACCGCCCCCGCCTATCAAGAGCACTGGCGTAACTAGAGGGGTTGAACCCATCTTACTCTATGTTAGTGAACACCGCCCCCGCCTATCAAGAGCACTGGCGTAACTAGAGGGGGTTGAACCCATCTTACTCTATGTTAGTGAACACCGCCCCCGCCTATCAAGAGCACTGGCGTAACTAGAGGGGGTTGAACCCATCTTACTCTATGTTAGTGAACACCGCCCCCGCCTATCAAGAGCACTGGCGTAACTAGAGGGGGTTGAACCCATCTTACTCTATGTTAGTGAACACCGCCCCCGCCTATCAAGAGCACTGGCGTAACTAGAGGGGGTTGAACCCATCTTACTCTATGTTAGTGAACACCGCCCCCGCCTATCAAGAGCACTGGCATAACTAGAGGGGGCTGAACCCATCTTACTCTATGTTAGTGAACACCGCCCCCGCCTATCAAGAGCACTGGCGTAACTAGAGGGGGTTGAACCCATCTTACTCTATGTTAGTGAACACCGCCCCCGCCTATCAAGAGCACTGGCGTAACTAGAGGGGGTTGAACCCATCTTACTCTATGTTAGTGAACACCGCCCCCGCCTATCAAGAGCACTGGCGTAACTAGAGGGGGTTGAACCCATCTTACTCTATGTTAGTGAACACCGCCTCCGCCTATCAAGAGCACTGGCGTAACTAGAGGGGGTTGAACCCATCTTACTCTATGTTAGTGAACACCGCCCCCGCCTATCAAGAGCACTGGCGTAACTAGAGGGGGTTGAACCCATCTTACTCTATGTTAGTGAACACCGCCCCTGCCTATCAAGAGCACTGGCGTAACTAGAGGGGGTTGAACCCATCTTACTCTATGTTAGTGAACACCGCCCCCGCCTATCAAGAGCACTGGCGTAACTAGGGGGGGTTGAACCCATCTTACTCTATGTTAGTGAACACCGCCCCCGCCTATCAAGAGCACTGGCGTAACTAGAGGGGGCTGAACCCATCTTACTCTATATTAGTGAACACCGCCCCCGCCTATCAAGAGCACTGGCGTAACTAGAGGGGTTGAACCCATCTTACTCTATGTTAGTGAACACCGCCCCCGCCTATCAAGAGCACTGGCGTAACTAGAGGGGGTTGAACCCATCTTACTCTATGTTAGTGAACACCGCCCCCGCCTATCAAGAGCACTGGCGTAACTAGAGGGGGTTGAACCCATCTTACTCTATGTTAGTGAACACCGCCTCCGCCTATCAAGAGCACTGGCATAACTAGAGGGGGTTGAACCCATCTTACTCTATGTTAGTGAACACCGCCCCTGCCTATCAAGAGCACTGGCGTAACTAGAGGGGGTTGAACCCATCTTACTCTATGTTAGTGAACACCGCCCCTGCCTATCAAGAGCACTGGCGTAACTAGGGGGGGTTGAACCCATCTTACTCTATGTTAGTGAACACCGCCCCTGCCTATCAAGAGCACTGGCGTAACTAGGGGGGGTTGAACCCATCTTACTCTATGTTAGTGAACACCGCCCCTGCCTATCAAGAGCACTGGCGTAACTAGAGGGGGCTGAACCCATCTTACTCTATGTTAGTGAACACCGCCCCCGCCTATCAAGAGCACTGGCGTAACTAGAGGGGGTTGAACCCATCTTACTCTATGTTAGTGAACACCGCCCCCGCCTATCAAGAGCACTGGCGTAACTAGAGGGGGTTGAACCCATCTTACTCTATGTTAGTGAACACCGCCCCCGCCTATCAAGAGCACTGGCGTAACTAGAGGGGGTTGAACCCATCTTACTCTATGTTAGTGAACACCGCCTCCGCCTATCAAGAGCACTGGCATAACTAGAGGGGGTTGAACCCATCTTACTCTATGTTAGTGAACACCGCCCCCGCCTATCAAGAGCACTGGCGTAACTAGAGGGGGTTGAACCCATCTTACTCTATGTTAGTGAACACCGCCTCCGCCTATCAAGAGCACTGGCATAACTAGAGGGGGTTGAACCCATCTTACTCTATGTTAGTGAACACCGCCCCTGCCTATCAAGAGCACTGGCGTAACTAGGGGGGGTTGAACCCATCTTACTCTATGTTAGTGAACACCGCCTCCGCCTATCAAGAGCACTGGCATAACTAGAGGGGGTTGAACCCATCTTACTCTATGTTAGTGAACACCGCCCCCGCCTATCAAGAGCACTGGCGTAACTAGAGGGGTTGAACCCATCTTACTCTATGTTAGTGAACACCGCCCCCGCCTATCAAGAGCACTGGCGTAACTAGAGGGGGCTGAACCCATCTTACTCTATGTTAGTGAACACCGCCCCCGCCTATCAAGAGCACTGGCGTAACTAGAGGGGGTTGAACCCATCTTACTCTATGTTAGTGAACACCGCCCCTGCCTATCAAGAGCACTGGCGTAACTAGAGGGGGTTGAACCCATCTTACTCTATGTTAGTGAACACCGCCCCCGCCTATCAAGAGCACTGGCGTAACTAGAGGGGGTTGAACCCATCTTACTCTATATTAGTGAACACCGCCCCCGCCTATCAAGAGCACTGGCATAACTAGAGGGGGTTGAACCCATCTTACTCTATATTAGTGATAACCCCCCCCCCCCCCCCCGTCTATTAAGAGCACTGGCGTAACTAGAGGGGGTTGAACCCATCTTACTCTATATTAGTGAACACCGCCCCCGCCTATCAAGAGCACTGGCATAACTAGAGGGGGTTGAACCCATCTTACTCTATATTAGTGATAACCCCCCCCCCCCCCCCCGTCTATTAAGAGCACTGGCGTAACTAGAGGGGGTTGAACCCATCTTACTCTATGTTAGTGAACACTCCCCTCCGTCTATCAAGAGCACTGGCGTAACTAGAGGGGGTTGAACCCACCCCCAAACTATATTTAGGCTGATAGTTACTAAGGTACTTCTTAAAGGAGAAACGAACTTTACATTTGAACTTTGCAAATCCTTGTAGATATGTGCAATCCTAGCGCACGTTCCGATCTTGTCTTAGCCCGTGCCATGTTTCGTATCGAGCCCCTACGTCACGCGTCCTTGCTACGTCCTGTAGTCCGAGCCGGCCGGCACCGGGCTGAGCCAAGGCCGGCTTCGCTCTCCAGGCCTGCAACTGCTTGGCGTGACGTCACGAGCGGCCGTAGCATGGCGCGCAACACAGTATTTGCCTTATAAAACAAAGTTACTCACTATTTTGCCCCCTCATATGCATTGTCCCAAAAAAATGATAAAGTTACGCTGCGGATGGTACCGAATTTGTTCCGCGTTTACATTATTTGACTGCGTAATTGGCACCTAAATAAACTATTGACGTTTCTAATTTTGAGCCGATAGGCTTATGAGTTATGACCTATTTTACATACGATTTATTCGGAAAAAGCGTATAATTAAAATATGTGGTTATGAAATAAAGTGGCTAACTTGGATTATTTTGTATTCCAATTATGAATCATAGCATCATAGTAAATAATATCTCTTATTATTCATGCTTACTTTTTAATTATTTGGATGGTATTGTTTATTGTATATCATGTTTGATTCTACAACTGATAATTTAACATCGTAAATTGGTTGATTTTGGTGTAAATAAATAATTTAAAGCATTTTGGACAACTTGTTTGACCTGTTGATGTACTGTAGTTCGATTTACAGCCCGGCACGCAACATTTGCGAGGCATTTTGTCCGCCGAACCTCAGAGTTTATTTTATAGGAATAAAATATATTCTTAAAACGTCATTTTAAAACACAATATCAACGGGATTGTCACTGTGAAGACACGATATCACGAATAATCACTGAACATGATTATAAATAACACTTCACATACTTCACGACGTTTCAAATGTTTCTTTTTCCACACAAACACACACTGTACACACCCGCACAAAACTCGGCTCGAATGTAACATGTTGTCTAGACTATTAGGTAAAGACGTGACTTGATTGAAACTGTACTGTATACCTACCTTAGTAACCCATATTGTAGCTCAGACGGAAATAGCAGCTATTTCTTGGATACGTAAATAAGTCGTCAATGGACCATTCAAAGACAATGCAAATGTCAATGGACTTTGAAAGGAATTTTAATCCCATTTCTTGCTACACAGGAAGTGCAAACATATTTCAGACGGTGCAGAATATTATACTGTCTAGTACTTAAATGCATCATGCATCAGACGGTCGGGAATGTCGAGAAAACAAATAAAATTGAGAGGTGTTGTGTAGCGCGCAATGCTTTTCATGGCGCGTAGAGCCGAGCCATCCGCCTACTTGCGTGACGTCACAGCGGTGATCGAGAGCCAGTTGCAGGCCTGGACATCACGAAGGCCTCGGATGAGCGCGGGACAGTTACACATTATCATTTATTTATAAATATCTTTTCATAGCCATACACTTAGTTTCATATGCCAATGTGCTCTGTGTTTGGTTGCACTTCTAACTGAGGGAGTGGATATTTGCTTCATACTTTTCCTAGCCGACACAAATCGCCGAACTCCGAAGAGATTTTCTGTGTGGTGCGATAGTAGAATACTCAGGGAGAACTTGTTCCAACGCGCAGCGCACGTCTTTGTTCTAGACATTTCGTATTTGAAGAATTTGACGAGTCTGATCTTTCTTAGCCAAAGTAATGGCTGAATCACTATTTAGTTATTAAACTAAACCGTACTGCAATATCAACGCAACATTTGACAGGAAAATGTTAAAAATCCCCCAAAAATCCACGGCTGTTGCGTTATTTACGTAAGAAACAAGTAGATGACTTTTTGTCTCCGTCAACATCAATATTACCGCTATCGGTACCGGTATCTGACAATACACAGAACCTCTTGACACAATACTTGAGCCAAAATAGAACTTTTAACAGATGAAATCTAACATAAACTCGTTCTCTGTCAGGAAAACACTCCCTTATTTTCATTACGACACAAGATGGGATAACTATTTTATTTCCCTTTCCAATTTAAGTCCATCAATTAATTCATGATACAAATAGTATGTATGCTAAATACCTCCACAGATAGTTTTTTGGTCAGTCCACCGTAAAAGTACGTTTTTACGCTGATTAGTTGTTTTTGTAATTAATTGATGCCTTGCCATATTTAAACTGTCTACTGAAACTATTATATTTTTAAATGCTGGATTTAGAGTAATACATTGAAAGTCCTTACACACTTTACCTATATGATATCATTTTCTTGGCAACACAAACTATCGTGGTCAGATTGCATAACAGAGCATTTCGACTTTCGAGCACAAACACCAAATGTACGTTCCCTGTCTACCAATATATTTCGCATTTTCTGATTGTTCGGAATGTGCGTCTTTAATTTCAATTTCAGTGTCTAAATCTAAATCCTCACTATCTGTGTACTGGGACTCAAACTGGTACGGATGTATTTGCAAAGAACGACGACCGTGACAAGTGTAATAGTAAGGGTTGGGTGGCCGAGCCCTGCCGAGCCCTGCCGAGCCCTGCCGAGCCCTGCCGAGCCCTGCCGAGCCCTGCCGAGCCGCTGCCGAGCTGCTGCCGAGCTGCTGCCGAGCTGCTGCAAAGCTGCTGCCGAGCCCTGCCGAGCCCTGCCGAGCCCTGCCGAGCTGCTGCCGAGCCCTGCCGAGCCCTGCCGAGCCCTGCCGAGCCCTGCCGAGCTGCTGCCGAGCTGCTGCCGAGCCCTGCCGAGCCGCTGCCGAGCTGCTGCCGAGCTGCTGCCGCTGGAAGGACGAGCTACGTCACCAGTCAGACGCCGCGGGGTAAAGGGATGGACATAACTTATAAACGCGTAGGCGTAGGAATGTGCGGAAAAGATCAAGATATTTCGCAAGTTTCAATCTGTACAGCAGTAGTAAAAACCAGTACCTCATTTTAAAGTTCGGTTCTCCTTTAATACCTAACTATTTCTTTAAAACTAGAGAATATAATAGTGCTGGTCAATGATATTACTGCTATTTCAGTTTAGGGACAACAAGTGGGCACCTATCGCATACAAAAGATCTCACCAGCTCAAACGATGTAGGACCTATTGTTAACAGTGACGTT
>CAMDTW010000202.1:0-39609 GCA_945910005.1 Isoperla grammatica | reverse complement strand
TAACTTCTATAGAAGTTACACCCTCCGTCGAAAAATAAGAATTATAGGTTGCATTCTTCAAGAGAATAATGAAAATGGATAAATTGAGTTTTTTCGTCGTTTTTGGTTAAAATATGTATAAAAAATAGAAATTGGCTGATTTCAGTCTATCTACCACAAACTTCCAGTTTTAAGAGGAATCTTGCATACGGCCGGGATTCCTAAGGGTTTCAACCAAAGTTGACAAATCGTTGTTTTAGAGCGTTTTAGGCTCCAATAAGCACAATTTGTCCATTTCGTCACATTTCGATAACATCCATAGAAGTTACACCTTCCGTTGAAAAATAAGAATTATAGGCTGCATTCTTCAAGAGTATAATGAAAATGCATAAATTGAGTTTTTTCGTCGTTTATGGTTAAAATATGCATAAAATATAGAAATTGGCTGATTTCAGTCTATCTACCACAAACTTCCAGTTTTAAGAGGAATCTTGCATACGGCTGGGATTCCTAAGGGTTTCAACCAAAGTTGACAAATCGTTGTTTTAGAGCGTTTCAGGCTCCAATAAGCACAATTTGTCCATTTCGTCACATTTCGATAACTACTTTAGAAGTTACACCAACCGTTGAAAAATAATAATGTTAGTGTGCATTCTGAAAGAGTATTATGAAAATGCATAAATTGAGTTTTTTGGTCGTTTTTGGTTAAAATATGAATAAAATATAGAAATTGGCTGATTTTAGTCTATCTACCACAAACTTCCAGTTTTAAGAGGAATCTTGCATACGGCCGGGATTCCTAAGGGTTTCAACCAAAGTTGACAAATCGTTGTTTTAGAGCGTTTAAGGCTCCAATAAGCACAAATTGTCCATTTCGTCACATTTCGATAACTTCTATAGAAGTTACACCCTCCGTTGAAAAATAAGAATTATAGGCTGCATTCTTCAAGAGTATAATGAAAATGCATAAATTGAGTTTTTTCGTCGTTTTTGGTTAAAATATGCATAGAATATAGAAATTGGCTGATTTTAGTCTATCTACCACAAACTTCCAGGTTTAAGAGGACTCTTGCATACGGCTGGGATTCCTAAGGGTTTCAACCAAATTGCACAAATCGTTGTTTTAGAGCGTTGTAGGCTCCAATAAGCACAATTTGTCTATTTCGTCACATTTCGATAACTACTTTAGAAGTTACACCAACCGTTGAAAAATAATAATGTTAGTGTGCATTCTGAAAGAGTATTATGAAAATGCATAAATTGAGTTTTTTGGTCGTTTTTGGTTAAAATATGCATAAAATATAGAAATTGGCTGATTTTAGTCTATCTACCACAAACTTCCAGTTTTAAGAGGACTCTTGCATACGGCTGGGATTCCTAAGGGTTTCAACCAAATTGCACAAATCGTTGTTTTAGAGCGTTTCAGGCTCCAATAAGCACAATTTGTCTATTTCGTCACATTTCGATAACTTCTATGGAAGTTACACCCTCCGTCGAAAAATAAGAATTATAGGTTTCATTCTTCAAGAGTATAATGAAAATGCATAACTTGAGTTTTTTCGTCGTTTTTGGTTAAAATATGCATAAAAAATAGAAATTGGCTGATTTCAGTCTATCTACCACTAACTTCCAGTTTTAAGAGGAATCTTGCATACGGCCGGGATTCCTAAGGGTTTCAACCAAAATTGACAAATCGTTGTTTTAGAGCGTTTCAGGCTCCAATAAGCACAATTTGTCCATTAAGTCACATTTCGATAACTTCTATAGAAGTTACACCCTCCGTCGAAAAATAAGAATTATAGGTTGCATTCTTCAAGAGTATAATGAAAATGCATAAATTGAGTTTTTTCGTCGTTTTTGGTTAAAATATGCATAAAAAATAGAAATTGGCTGATTTCAGTCTATCTACCACAAACTTCCAGTTTTAAGAGTAATTTTGCATACGGCGGGATTCCTAAGGGTTTCAACCAAAGTTGACAAATCGTTGTTTTAGAGCGTTTCAGGCTCCAATAAGCACAATTTGTCCATTTCGTCACATTTCAATAACTTCTATAGAAGTTACACCCTCCGTTGAAAAATAAGAATTATTGGCTGCATTCTTCAAGAGTATAATGAAAATGCATAAATTGAGTTTTTTCGTCGTTTTTGGTTAAAATAAGCATAACACATAGAAATTGGCTGATTTTAGTCTATCTACCACAAACTTCCAGTTTTAAGAGGAATCTTGCATACGGCTGGGATTCCAAAGGGTTTCAACCAAATTGCACAAATCGTTGTTTTAGAGCGTTTCAGGCTCCAATAAGCATAATTTGTCCATTTCGTCACATTTCGATAACTTCTATAGAAGTTACACCCTCCGTCGAAAAATAAGAATTATAGGTTGCATTCTTCAAGAGTATAATGAAAATGCATAAATTGAGTTTTTTCGTCGTTTTTGGTTAAAATATGCATAAAAAATTGAAATTGGCTGATTTCAGTCTATCTACCACAAACTTCCAGTTTTAAGAGGAATCTTGCATATGGCAGGGATTCCTAAGGGATTCAACCAAAGTTGACAAATTGTTGTTTTAGAGCGTTTAAGGCTCCAATAAGCACAATTTGTCCATTTCGTCACCTTTCGATAACTACTTTAGAAGTTACACCAACCGTTGAAAAATAATAATGTTAGTATGCATTCTGAAAGAGTATTATGAAAATGCATAAATTGAGTTTTTTTTGCGTTTTTGGTTTAAATATGCATAAAATATAGAAATTGGCTGATTTTAGTCTATCTACTACAAACTTCCAGTTTTAAGACGAATCTTGCATACGGCTGGGATTCCTAAGGGTTTCAACCAAATTGCACAAATCGTTGTTTTAGAGCGTTTCAGGCTCCAATAAGCACAATTTGTCCATTTCGTCACATTTCGATAACTTCTATAGAAGTTACACTCTCCGTTGAAAAATGTGAATTATGTTTTGCATTCTTCAAGAGTATTATGAAAATGCATAAATTTAGTTTTTTGGTCGTTTTTGGTTAAAATATGGATAAAATATAGAAATTGGCTGATTTCAGTCTATCTACCACAAACTTCGTGTTTTAAGAGGATTCTTGCATACAGCTGGGATTCATAAGTGTTTCAACCAAAGTTGACAAATCGTTGTTTTAGAGCGTTTCAGGCTCCAATAAGCACAATTTGTCCATTTCGTCACATTTCGATTACTTCTATAGAAGTTACACCCTCCGTAGAAAAATAAGAATTATAGGTTGCATTCTTCAAGAGCATAATGAAAATGCATAAATTGAGTTTTTTCGTCGTTTTTGGTTTTATATGCATAAAAAATAGAAATTGGCTGATTTCAGTCCATCTACCACAAACTTCCAGTTTTAAGAGGAATCTTGCATACGGCCGGGATTCCTAAGGGTTTCAACCAAAGTTGACAAATCGTTGTTTTAGAGCGTTTCAGGCTCGAATAAGCACAATTTGTCCATTTCGTCACATTTCGATAACTTCTATAGAAGTTACACCATCAGTTGAAAAATAAGAATTATAGGCTGCATTCTTCAAGAGTATAATGAAAATGCATAAATTGAGTTTTTTCGTCGTTTGTGGTTAAAATATGCATAAAATATAGAAATTGGCTGATTTCAGTCTATCTACCACAAACTTCGAGTTTTAAGAGGAATCTTGCATACGGCTGGGATTCCTTAAGGGTTTCAACCAAAGTTGACAAATCGTTGTTTTAGAGCGTTTCAGGCTTCAATAAGCACAATTTGTCCATTTCGTCACATTTCGATAACTACTTTAGAAGTTACACCAACCGTTGAAAAATTATAATGTTAGTGTGCATTCTGAAAGAGTATTATGAAAATGCATAAATTGAGTTTTTTGGTCGTTTTTGGTTAAAATATGCATAAAATATAGAAATTGGCTGATTTTAGTCTATCTACCACAAACTTCCAGTTTTAAGAGGAATCTTGCATACGGCCGGGATTCCTAAGGGTTTCAACCAAAGTTGACAAATCGTTGTTTTAGAGCGTTTCAGGCTCCAATAAGCACAAATTGTCCATTTCGTCACATTTCGATAACTTCTATAGAAGTTACACCCTCCGTTGAAAAATAAGAATTATAGGCTGCATTCTTCAAGAGTATAATGAAAATGCATAAATTGAGTTTTTTCGTCGTTTTTGGTTAAAATATGCATAAAATATAGAAATTGGCTGATTTTAGTCTATCTACCACAAACTTCCAGTTTTAAGAGGAATCTTGCATACGGCTGGGATTCCTAAGGGTTTCAACCAAATTGCACAAATCGTTGTTTTAGAGCGTTTCAGGCTCCAATAAGCACAATTTGTCCATTTCGTCACATTTCGATAACTTCTATAGAAGTTACACCCTCCGTCGAAAAATAAGAATTATAGGTTGCATTCTTCAAGAATATAATGAAAATGCATAAATAGAGTTTTTTCGTCGTTTTTGGTTAAAATATGCATAAAAAATAGAAATTGGCTGATTTCAGTCTATCTACCACAAACTTCCAGTTTTAAGAGGAATCTTGCATACGGCCGGGATTCTTAAGGGTTTCAACCAAAGTTGACAAATCGTTGTTTTAGAGCGTTTTAGGCTCCAATAAGCACAATTTGTCCATTTCGTCACATTTCGATACCTTCTATAGAAGTAACACCCTCCGTTGAAAAAAAAGAATTATATTCTGCATTCTTCAAGAGTATAATGAAAATGCATAAATTGAGTTTTTTCGTCGTTTTTGGTTAAAATATGCATAAAATATAGAAATTGGCTGATTTTAGTCTATCTACCAAGAACTTCCAGTTTTAAGAGGAATCTTGCATACGGCTGGGATTCCTAACGGTTTTAACCAAATTGCACAAATCGTTGTTTTAGAGCGTTTAGGCTCCAATAAGCACAATTTGTCCATTTCGTCACATTTTGATAACTTCTATAGAAGTTACACCCTCCGTCGAAAAATAAGAATTATAGGTTGCATTCTTCAAGAGTATAATGAAAATGCATAAATTGAGTTTTTTCGTCGTTTTTGGTTAAAATATGCATTAAAAATAGAAATTGGCTGATTTCAGTCTATCTACCACAAACTTCCAGTTTTAAGAGGAATCTTGCATACGGCCGGGATTCCTAAGGGTTTCAACCAAAGTTGACAAATCGTTGTTTTAGAGCGTTTCAGGCTCCAATAAGCACAATTTGTCCATTTCGTCACATTTCGATAACTTCTATAGAAGTTACACCCTCCGTCGAAAAATAAGAATTATAGGTTGCATTCTTCAAGAGTATAATGAAAATGCATAAATTGAGTTTTTTCGTCGTTTTTGGTTAAAATATGCATAAAATAAAGAAAAAGGCTTGATTTTAGTCTATCTACCACAAACTTCCAGTTTTAAGAGGAATCTTGCATACTGCTGGGATTCCTAAGGGTTTCAACCAAATTGCACAAATCGTTGTTTTAGAGCGTTTCAGGCTCCAATAAGCACAATTTGTCCATTTCGTCACATTTCGATAACTTCTATAGAAGTTACATCCTCCGTCGAAAAATAAGAATTATAGGTTGCATTCTCAAGAGTATAATGAAAATGCATAAATTGAGTTTTTTCGTCATTTTTGGTTAAAATATGCATAAAAAATAGAAATTGGCTGATTTCAGTCTATCTACCACAAACTTCCAGTTTTAAGAGGAATCTTGCATACGGCCGGGATTCCTAAGGGTTTCAATTAAAGTTGACAAATCGTTGTTTTAGAGCGTGTTAGGCTCCAATAAGCACAATTTGTCCATTTCGTCTTATTCGGTAACTTCCATAGAAGTTACATTCTCCGTTGAAAAATAAGAATTATAGGCTGCATTCTGAAAGAGTATTATGAAAATGCATAAATTGAGTTTTTTGGTCGTTTTTGGTTAAAATATGTATAAAATATAGAAATTGGCTGATTTTAGTCTATCTACCACAAACTTCCAGTTTTAAGAGGAATCTTGCATACGGCCGGGATTCCTAAGGGTTTCAACCAAAGTTGACAAATCGTTGTTTTAGAGCGTTTCAGGCTCCAATAAGCACAAATTGTCCATTTCGTCACATTTCGATAACTTCTATAGAAGTTACACCCTCCGTTGGAAAATAAGAATTATAGGCTGCATTCTTCAAGAGTATAATGAAAATGCATAAATTGAGTTTTTTCGTCGTTTTTGGTTAAAATATGCATAAAAAATAGAAATTGGCTGATTTCAGTCTATCTACCACAAACTTCCAGTTTTAAGAGGAATCTTGCATACGGCCGGGATTCCTAAGGGTTTCAACCAAAGTTGACAAATCGTTGTTTTAGAGCGTTTCAGGCTCCAATAAGCACAATTTGTCCATTTCGTCACATTTCGATAAATTCTATAGAAGTTACACTCTCCGTCGAAAAATAAGAATTATAGGTTGCATTCTTCAAGAGTATAATGAAAATGCATAAATTGAGTTTTTTCGTCGTTTTTGGTTAAAATATGCATAAAAAATAGAAATTGGCTGATTTCAGTCTATCTACCACAAACTTCCAGTTTTAAGAGAAATCTTGCATACGGCCGGGATTCCTAAGTGTTTCAACCAAAGTTGACAAATCGTTGTTTTAGAGCGTTTCAGGCTCCAATAAGCACAATTTGTCCATTTCGTCACATTTCGATAACTTCTATAGAAGTTACACCCTCCGTTGAAAAATAAGAATTATAGGCTGCATTCTTCAAGAGTATAATGAAAATGCATAAATTGAGTTTTTTCGTCGTTTTTGGTTAAAATATGCATAAAATATAGAAATTGGCTGATTTTAGTCTATCTACCACAAACTTCCAGTTTTAAGAGGAATCTTGCATACGGCTGGGATTCCAAAGGGTTTCAACCAAATTGCACAAATCGTTGTTTTAGAGCGTTTCAGGCTCCAATAAGCACAATTTGTCCATTTCGTCACATTTCGATAACTTCTATAGAAGTTACACCCTCCGTCCAAAAATAAGAATTATAGGTTGCATTCTTCAAGAGTATAATGAAAATGCAAAAATTGAGTTTTTTCGTCGTTTTTGGTTAAAATATGCATAAAAAATAGAAATTGGCTGATTTCAGTCTATCTACCACAAACTTCCAGTTGTAAGAGGAATCTTGCATATGGCTGGGATTCCTAAGGGTTTCAACCAAAGTTGACAAATCGTTGTTTTAGAGCGTTTCAGGCTCCAATAAGCACAATTTGTCCATTTCGTCACCTTTCGATAACTACTTTAGAAGTTACACCAACCGTTGAAAAATAATAATGTTAGTATGCATTCTGAAAGAGTATTATGAAAATGCATAAATTGAGTTTTTTTTGCGTTTTTTGTTTAAATATGCATAAAATATAGAAATTGGCTGATTTTAGTCTATCTACCACAAACTTCCAGTTTTAAGACGAATCTTGCATACGGCTGGGATTCCTAAGGGTTTCAACCAAATTGCACAAATCGTTGTTTTAGAGCGTTTCAGGCTCCAATAAGCACAATTTGTCCATTTCGTCACATTTCGATAACTTCTATAGAAGTTACACTCTCCGTTGAAAAATAAGAATTATATTTTGCATTCTTCAAGAGTATTATGAAAATGCATAAATTGAGTTTTTTGGTCGTTTTTGGTTAAAATATGGATAAAATATAGGAATTGGCTGATTTCAGTCTATCTACCACAAACTTCGAGTTTTAAGAAGAATCTTGCATACAGCTGGGATTCCTAAGTGTTTCAACCAAAGTTAACAAATCGTTGTTTTAGAGCGTTTCAGGCTCCAATAAGCACAATTTGTCCATTTCGTCACATTTCGATTACTTCTATAGAAGTTACACCCTCCGTTGAAAAATAAGAATTATAGGTTGCATTCTTCAAGAGTATAATGAAAATGCATAAATTGAGTTTTTTCGTCGTTTTTGGTTAAAATATGTATAAAAAATAGAAATTGGCTGATTTCAGTCTATCTACCACAAACTTCCAGTTTTAAGAGGAATCTTGCATACGGCCGGGATTCCTAAGGGTTTCAACCAAAGTTGACAAATCGTTGTTTTAGAGCGTTTCAGGCTCCAATAAGCACAAATTGTCCATTTCGTCACATTTCGATAACTTCTATAGAAGTTACACCCTCCGTTGAAAAATAAGAATTATAGGCTGCATTCTTCAAGAGTATAATGAAAATGCATAAATTGAGTTTTTTCGTCGTTTTTGGTTAAAATATACATAAAATATAGAAATTGGCTGATTTTAGTCTATCTACCACAAACTTCCAGTTTTAAGAGGACTCTTGCATACGGCTGGGATTCCTTAGGGTTTCAACCAAATTGCACAAATCGTTGTTTTAGAGCGTTTCAGGCTCCAATAAGCACAATTTGTCTATTTCGTCACAATTCGATAACTACTTTAGAAGTTACACCAACCGTTGAAAAATAAAAATGTTAGTGTGCATTCTGAAAGAGTATTATGAAAATGCATAAATTGAGTTTTTTGGTCGTTTTTGGTTAAAATATGCATAAAATATAGAAATTGGCTGATTTTAGTCTATCTACCACAAACTTCCAGTTTTAAGAGGAATCTTGCATACGGCCGGGATTCCTAAGGGTTTCAACCAAAGTTGACAAATCGTTGTTTTAGAGCGTTTCAGGCTCCAATAAGCACAATTTGTCCATTTCGTCACATTTCGATAACTTCTATAGAAGTTACACCCTCCGTTGAAAAATAAGAATTATAGGCTGCATTCTTCAAGAGTATAATGAAAATGCATAAATTGAGTTTTTTCGTCGTTTTTGGTTTTAAATATGCATAAAATAAAGAAAAAGGCTGATTTTAGTCTATCTACCACAAACTTCCAGTTTTAAGAGGAATCTTGCATACGGCTGGGATTCCTAAGGGTTTCAACCAAATTGCACAAATCGTTGTTTTAGAACGTTTCAGGCTCCAATAAGCACAATTTGTCCATTTCGTCACATTTCGATAACTTCTATAGAAGTTACACCCTCCGTCGAAAAATAAGAATTATAGGTTGCATTCTTCAAGAGTATAATGAAAATGTATAAATTGAGTTTTTTCGTCGTTTTTGGTTAAAATATGTATAAAAAATAGAAATTGGCTGATTTCAGTCTATCTACCACAAACTTCCAGTTTTAAGAGGAATCTTGCATACGGCCGGGATTCCTAAGGGTTTCAACCAAAGTTGACAAATCGTTGTTTTAGAGCGTTTTAGGCTCCAATAAGCACAATTTGTCCATTTCGTCACATTTCGATAACTTCCATAGAAGTTACACCTTCCGTTGAAAAATAAGAATTATAGGCTGCATTCTTCAAGAGTATAATGAAAATGCATAAATTGAGTTTTTTCGTCGTTTATGGTTAAAATATGCATAAAATATAGAAATTGGCTGATTTCAGTCTATCTACCACAAACTTCCAGTTTTAAGAGGAATCTTGCATACGGCTGGGATTCCTAAGGGTTTCAACCAAAGTTAACAAATCGTTGTTTTAGAGCGTTTCAGGCTCCAATAAGCACAATTTGTCCATTAAGTCACATTTCGATAACTTCTATAGAAGTTACACCCTCCGTCGAAAAATAAGAATTATAGGTTGCATTCTTCAAGATTATAATGAAAATGCATAAATTGAGTTTTTTCGTCGTTTTTGGTTAAAATATGCATAAAAAATAGAAATTGGCTGATTTCAGTCTATCTACCACAAACTTCCAGTTTTAAGAGTAATCTTGCATACGGCCGGGATTCCTAAGGGTTTCAACCAAAGTTGACAAATCGTTGTTTTAGAGCGTTTCAGGCTCCAATAAGCACAATTTGTCCATTTCGTCACATTTCGATAACTTCTATAGAAGTTACACCCTCCGTTGAAAAATAAGAATTATAGGCTGCATTCTTCAAGAGTATAATGAAATGCATAAATTGAGTTTTTTCGTCGTTTTTGGTTAAAATATGCATAAAACATAGAAATTGGCTGATTTTAGTCTATCTACCACAAACTTCCAGTTTTAAGAGGAATCTTGCATACGGCTGGGATTCCAAACTGTTTCAAGCAAATTGCACAAATCGTTGTTTTAGAGCGTTTCAGGCTCCAATAAGCACAATTTGTCCATTTCGTCACATTTCGATAACTTCTATAGAAGTTACACCCTCCGTCGAAAAATAAGAATTATAGGTTGCATTCTTCAAGAGTATAATGAAAATGCATAAATTGAGTTTTTTCGTCGTTTTTGGTTAAAATATGCATAAAAAATAGAAATTGGCTGATTTCAGTCTATCTACCACAAACTTCCAGTTTTAAGAGGAATCTTGCATATGGCTGGGATTCCTAAGGGATTCAACCAAAGTTGACAAATCGTTGTTTTAGAGCGTTTAAGGCTCCAATAAGCACAATTTGTCCATTTCGTCACCTTTCGATAACTACTTTAGAAGTTACACCAACCGTTGAAAAATAATAATGTTAGTATGCATTCTGAAAGAGTATTATGAAAATGCATAAATTGAGTTTTTTTTGCGTTTTTGGTTTAAATATGCATAAAATATAGAAATTGGCTGATTTTAGTCTATCTACCACAAACTTCCAGTTTTAAGACGAATCTTGCATACGGCTGGGATTCCTAAGGGTTTCAACTAAAGTTGACAAATCGTTGTTTTAGAGCGTTTCAGGCTCCAATAAGCACAATTTGTCCATTTCGTCACATTTCGATAACTTCTATAGAAGTTACACCCTCCGTTGAAAAATAAGAATTATAGGCTGCATTCTTCAAGAGTATAATGAAAATGCATAAATTGAGTTTTTTCGTAGTTTTTGGTTTTAAATATGCATAAAATAAAGAAAAAGGCTGATTTTAGTCTATCTACCACAAACTTCCAGTTTTAAGAGGAATCTTGCATACGGCTGGGATTCCTAAGGGTTTCAACCAAATTGCACAAATCGTTGTTTTAGAACGTTTCAGGCTCCAATAAGCACAATTTGTCCATTTCGTCACATTTCGATAACTTCTATAGAAGTTACACCCTCCGTTGAAAAATAAGAATTATAGGCTGCATTCTTCAAGAGTATAATGAAAATGCCTAAATTGAGTTCTTTCGTCGTTTTTGGTTAACATTTGCATAAAATATAGAAATTGGCTGATTTTATTTTATCTACCACAAACTTCCCGTTTTAAGAGGAATCTTGCATACGGCTGGGATTCCTAAGGGTTTCAACCAAATTGCACAAATCGTTGTTTTAGAGCGTTTCAGGCTCCAATAAGCAGAATTAGTCCATTTCGTCACATTTCGATATTTTCTATAGAAGTTACACCCTCCGTCGAAAAATAAGAATTATAGGTTGCATTCTTCAAGAGTATAATGAAAATGCATAAATTGAGTTTTTTCGTCGTTTTCGGTTAAAATATGCATAAAAAATAGAAATTGGCTGATTTCAGTCTATCTTCCACAAACTTCCAGTTTTAAGAGGAATCTTGCATACGGCCGGGATTCCTAAGGGTTTCAACCAAAGTTGACAAATCGTTGTTTTAGAGCGTTTCAGGCTCCAATAAGCACAATTTGTCCATTTCGTCACATTTCGATAACTTCTATAGAAGTTACACCCTCCGTCGAAAAATAAGAATTATAGGTTGCATTCTTCAAGAGTATAATGAAAATGCATAAATTGAGTTTTTTCGTCGTTTTTGGTTAAAATATGCATAAAAAATAGAAATTGGCTGATTTCAGTCTATCTACCACAAACTTCCAGTTTTAAGAGGAATCTTGCATACGGCCGGGATTCCTAAGGGTTTCAACCAAAGTTGACAAATCGTTGTTTTAGAGCGTTTCAGGCTCCAATAAGCACAATTTGTCCATTTCGTTATATTTCGATAACTACTTTAGAAGTTACACCAACCGTGGAAAAATAATAATGTTAGTGTGCATTCTGAAAGAGTATTATGAAAATGCATAAATTAAGTGTTTTGGTCGTTTTTGGTTAAAATATGCATAAAATATAGAAATTGGCTGATTTAAGTCTATCTACTACAAACTTCTAGTTTAAGAGGAATCTTGCATACGGCCGGGATTCCTAAGGGTTTCAACCAAAGTTGACAAATTGTTGTTTTACAGCGTTTCAGGCTCCAATAAGCACAAATTGTCCATTTCGTCACATTTCGATAACTTCTATAGAAGTTACACCCTCCGTTAAAAAATAAGAATTATAGGCTGCATTCTTCAAGAGTATAATGACAATGCATAAATTGAGTTTTTTCGTCGTTTTTGGTTAAAATATGCATAAAAAATAGAAATTGGCTGATTTCAGTCTATCTACCACAAACTTCCAGTTTAAAGAGGAATCTTGCATACGGCCGGGATTCCTAAGGGTTTCAACCAAAGTTGACAAATCGTTGTTTTAGAGCGTTTCAGGCTCCAATAAGCACAATATGTCCATTTCGTCACATTTCGATTACTTCTATAGAAGTTACACCCTCCGTTGAAAAATAAGAATTATAGGCTGCATTCTTCAAGAGTATAATGAAAATGCATAAATTGAGTTTTTTCGTCGTTTTTGGTTTTAAATATGCATAAAATAAAGAAAAAGGCTGATTTTAGTCTATCTACCACAAACTTCCAGTTTTAAGAGGAATCTTGCATACGGCTGGGATTCCTAAGGGTTTCAACCAAATTGCACAAATCGTTGTTTTAGAACGTTTCAGGCTCCAATAAGCACAATTTGTCCATTTCGTCACATTTCGATAACTTCTATAAAAGTTACACCCTCAGTCGAAAAATAAGAATTATAGGTTGCATTCTTCAAGAGTATAATGAAAATGCATAAATTGAGTTTTTTCGTCGTTTTTGGTTAAAATATGTATAAAAAATAGAAATTGGCTGATTTCAGTCTATCTACCACAAACTTCCAGTTTTAAGAGGAATCTTGCATACGGCCGGGATTCCTAAGGGTTTCAACTAAAGTTGACAAATCGTTGTTTTAGAGCGTTTTAGGCTCCAATAAGCACAATTTGTCCATTTCGTCACATTTCGATAACTTCTATAGAAGTTACACCCTCCGTTGAAAAATAAGAATTATAGGCTGCATTCTTCAAGAGTATAATGAAAATGCATAAATTGAGTTTTTTCGTCGTTTTTGGTTAAAATATGCATAAAATATAGAAATTGGCTGATTTTAGTCTATCTACCACAAACTTCCAGTTTTAAGAGGACTCTTGCATACGGCTGGGATTCCTAAGGGTTTCAACCAAATTGCACAAATCGTTGTTTTAGAGCGTTTCAGGCTCCAATAAGCACAATTTGTCTATTTCGTCACATTTCGATAACTACTTTAGAAGTTACACCAACCGTTGAAAAATAATAATGTTAGTGTGCATTCTGAAAGAGTATTATGAAAATGCATAAATTGAGTTTTTTGGTCGTTTTTGGTTAAAATATGCATAAAATATAGAAATTGGCTGATTTTAGTCTATCTACCACAAACTTCCAGTTTTAAGAGGAATCTTGCATACGGCCGGGATTCCTAAGGGTTTCAACCAAAGTTGACAAATCGTTGTTTTAGAGCGTTTCAGGCTCCAATAAGCACAATTTGTCCATTTCGTCACATTTCGATAACTTCTATAGAAGTTACACCCTCCGTTGAAAAATAAGAATTATAGGCTGCATTCTTCAAGAGTATAATGAAAATGCATAAATTGAGTTTTTTCGTAGTTTTTGGTTTTAAATATGCATAAAATAAAGAAAAAGGCTGATTTTAGTCTATCTACCACAAACTTCCAGTTTAAAGAGGAATCTTGCATACGGCTGGGATTCCTAAGGGTTTCAACCAAATTGCACAAATCGTTGTTTTAGAACGTTTCAGGCTCCAATAAGCACAATTTGTCCATTTCGTCACATTTCGATAACTTCTATAGAAGTTACACCCTCCGTCGAAAAATAAGAATTGTAGGTTGCATTCTTCAAGAGTATAATGAAAATGCATAAATTGAGTTTTTTCGTCGTTTTTGGTTAAAATATGTATAAAAAATAGAAATTGGCTGATTTCAGTCTATCTACCACAAACTTCCAGTTTTAAGAGGAATCTTGCATACGGCCGGGATTCCTAAGGGTTTCAACCAAAGTTGACAAATCGTTGTTTTAGAGCGTTTTAGGCTCCAATAAGCACAATTTGTCCATTTCGTCACATTTCGATAACTTCCATAGAAGTACACCTTCCGTTGAAAAATAAGAATTATAGGCTGCATTCTTCAAGAGTATAATGAAAATGCATAAATTGAGTTTTTTTGTCGTTTATGGTTAAAATATGCATAAAATATAGAAATTGGCTGATTTCAGTCTATCTACCACAAACTTCCAGTTTTAAGAGGAATCTTGCATACGGCTGGGATTCCTAAGGGTTTCAACCAAAGTTGACAAATCGTTGTTTTAGAGCGTTTCAGGCTCCAATAAGCACAATTTGTCCATTTCGTCACATTTCGATAACTACTTTAGAAGTTACACCAACCGTTGAAAAATAATAATGTTAGTGTGCATTCTGAAAGAGTATTATGAAAATGCATAAATTGAGTTTTTTGGTCGTTTTTGGTTAAAATATGAATAAAATATAGAAATTGGCTGATTTTAGTCTATCTACCACAAACTTCCAGTTTTAAGAGGAATCTTGCATACAGCCGGGATTCCTAAGGGTTTCAACCAAAGTTGACAAATCGTTGTTTTAGAGCGTTTCAGGCTCCAATAAGCACAAACTGTCCATTTCGTCACATTTCGATAACTTCTATAGAAGTTACACCCTCCGTTGAAAAATAAGAATTATAGGCTGCATTCTTCAAGAGTATAATGAAAATGCATAAATTGAGTTTTTTCGTCGTTTTTGGTTAAAATATGCATAGAATATAGAAATTGGCTGATTTTAGTCTATCTACCACAAACTTCCAGTTTTAAGAGGACTCTTGCATACGGCTGGGATTCCTAAGGGTTTCAACCAAATTGCACAAATCGTTGTTTTAGAGCGTTTCAGGCTCCAATAAGCACAATTTGTCTATTTCGTCACATTTCGATAACTACTTTAGAAGTTACACCAACCGTTGAAAAATAATAATGTTAGTGTGCATTCTGAAAGAGTATTATGAAAATGCATAAATTGAGTTTTTTGGTCGTTTTTGGTTAAAATATGCATAAAATATAGAAATTGGCTGATTTTAGTCTATCTACCACAAACTTCCAGTTTTAAGAGGACTCTTGCATACGGCTGGGATTCCTAAGGGTTTCAACTAAATTGCACAAATCGTTGTTTTAGAGCGTTTCAGGCTCCAATAAGCACAATTTGTCTATTTCGTCACATTTCGATAACTTCTATAGAAGTTACACCCTCCGTCGAAAAATAAGAATTATAGGTTGCATTCTTCAAGAGTATAATGAAAATGCATAAATTGAGTTTTTTCGTCGTTTTTGGTTAAAATATGCATAAAAAATAGAAATTGGCTGATTTCAGTCTATCTACCACTAACTTCCAGTTTTAAGAGGAATCTTGCATACGGCCGGGATTCCTAAGGGTTTCAACCAAAGTTGACAAATCGTTGTTTTAGAGCGTTTCAGGCTCCAATAAGCACAATTTGTCCATTTCGTCACATTTCGATAACTTCTATAGAAGTTACACCCTCCGTTGAAAAATAAGAATTATAGGCTGCATTCTTCAAGAGTATAATGAAAATGCATAAATTGAGTTTTTTCGTCGTTTTTGGTTAAAATATGCATAAAACATAGAAATTGGCTGATTTTAGTCTATCTACCACAAACTTCCAGTTTTAAGAGGAATCTTGCATACGGCTGGGATTCCTAAGGGATTCAACCAAAGTTGACAAATCGTTGTTTTAGAGCGTTTAAGGCTCCAATAAGCACAATTTGTCCATTTTGTCACCTTTCGATAACTACTTTAGAAGTTACACCAACCGTTGAAAAATAATAATGTTAGTATGCATTCTGAAAGAGTATTATGAAAATGCATAAATTGAGTTTTTTTTTCGTTTTTGGTTTAAATATGCATAAAATATAGAAATTGGCTGATTTTAGTCTATCTACCACAAACTTCCAGTTTTAAGACGAATCTTGCATACGGCTGGGATTCCTAAGGGTTTCAACCAAATTGCACAAATCGTTGTTTTAGAGCGTTTCAGGCTCCAATAAGCACAATTTGTCCATTTCGTCACATTTCGATAACTTCTATAGAAGTTACACTCTCCGTTGAAAAATGTGAATTATATTTTGCATTCTTCAAGAGTATTATGAAAATGCATAAATTTAGTTTTTTGGTCGTTTTTGGTTAAAATATGGATAAAATATAGAAATTGGCTGATTTCAGTCTATCTACCACAAACTTCGAGTTTTAAGAGGATTCTTGCATACAGCTGGGATTCATAAGTGTTTCAACCAAAGTTGACAAATCGTTGTTTTAGAGCGTTTCAGGCTCCAATAAGCACAATTTGTCCATTTCGTCACATTTCGATTACTTCTATAGAAGTTACACCCTCCGTAGAAAAATAAGAATTATAGGTTGCATTCTTCAAGAGTATAATGAAAATGCATAAATTGAGTTTTTTCGTCGTTTTTGGTTTTATATGCATAAAAAATAGAAATTGGCTGATTTCAGTCCATCTACCACAAACTTCCAGTTTAAAGAGGAATCTTGCATACGGCCGGGATTCCTAAGGGTTTCAACCAAAGTTGACAAATCGTTGTTTTAGAGCGTTTCAGGCTCGAATAAGCACAATTTGTCCATTTCGTCACATTTCGATAACTTCTATAGAAGTTACACCATCCGTTGAAAAATAAGAATTAAAGGCTGCATTCTTCAAGAGTATAATGAAAATGCATAAATTGAGTTTTTTCGTCGTTTGTGGTTAAAATATGCATAAAATATAGAAATTGGCTGATTTCAGTCTATCTACCACAAACTTCGAGTTTTAAGAGGAATCTTGCATACGGCTGGGATTTCTAAGGGTTTCAACCAAAGTTGACAAATCGTTGTTTTAGAGCGTTTCAGGCTTCAATTAGCACAATTTGTCCATTTCGTCACATTTCGATAACTACTTTAGAAGTTACACCAACCGTTGAAAAATTATAATGTTAGTGTGCATTCTGAAAGAGTATTATGAAAATGCATAAATTGAGTTTTTTGGTCGTTTTTGGTTAAAATATGCATAAAATATAGAAATTGGCTGATTTTAGTCTATCTACCACAAACTTTTAGTTTTAAGAGGAATCTTGCATACGGCCGGGATTCCTAAGGGTTTCCACCAAAGTTGACAAATCGTTGTTTTAGAGCGTTTCAGGCTCCAATAAGCACAAATTGTCCATTTCGTCACATTTCGATAACTTCTATAGAAGTTACACCCTCCGTTGAAAAATAAGAATTATAGGCTGCAATCTTCAAGAGTATAATGAAAATGCATAAATTGAGTTTTTTCGTCGTTTTTGGTTAAAATATGCATAAAATATAGAAATTGGCTGATTTTAGTCTATCTACCACAAACTTCCAGTTTTAAGAGGAATCTTGCATACGGCTGGGATTCAACCAAATTGCACAAATCGTTGTTTTAGAGCGTTTCAGGCTCCAATAAGCACAATTTGTCCATTTCGTCACATTTCGATAACTTCTATAGAAGTTACACCCTCCGTCGAAAAATAAGAATTATAGGTTGCATTCTTCAAGAATATAATGAAAATGCATAAATTGAGTTTTTTCGTCGTTTTTGGTTAAAATATGCATAAAAAATAAAAATTGGCTGATTTCAGTCTATCTACCACAAACTTCCAGTTTTAAGAGGAATCTTGCATACGGCCGGGATTCTTAAGGGTTTCAACCAAAGTTGACGAATCGTTGTTTTAGAGCGTTTAAGGCTCCAATAAGCACAATTTGTCCATTTCGTCACATTTCGATAACTTCTATAGAAGTAACACCCTCCGTTGAAAAAAAAGAATTATATTCTGCATTCTTCAAGAGTATAATGAAAATGCATAAATTGAGTTTTTTCGTCGTTTTTGGTTAAAATATGCATAAAATATAGAAATTGGCTGATTTTATTCTCTCTACCACAAACTTCCAGTTTTAATAGGAATCTTGCATACGGCTGGGATTCCTAACGGTTTTAACCAAATTGCACAAATCGTTGTTTTAGAGCGTTTAGGCTCCAATAAGCACAATTTGTCCATTTCGTCACATTTTGATAACTTCTATAGAAGTTACACCCTCCGTCGAAAAATAAGAATTATAGGTTGCATTCTTCAAGAGTATAATGAAAATGCATAAATTGAGTTTTTTCGTCGTTTTTGGTTAAAATATGCATTAAAAATAGAAATTGGCTGATTTCAGTCTATCTACCACAAACTTCCAGTTTTAAGAGGAATCTTGCATACGGCCGGGATTCCTAAGGGTTTCAACCAAAGTTGACAAATCGTTGTTTTAGAGCGTTTCAGGCTCCAATAAGCACAATTTGTCCATTTCGTCACATTTCGATAACTTCTATAGAAGTTACACTCTCCGTTGAAAAATGTGAATTATATTTTGCATTCTTCAAGAGTATTATGAAAATGCATAAATTGAGTTTTTTGGTCGTTTTTGGTTAAAATATGGATAAAATATAGAAATTGGCTGATTTCAGTCTATCTACCACAAACTTCGAGTTTTAAGAGGATTCTTGCATACAGCTGGGATTCATAAGTGTTTCAACCAAAGTTGACAAATCGTTGTTTTAGAGCGTTTCAGGCTCCAATAAGCACAATTTGTCCATTTCGTCACATTTCGATTACTTCTATAGAAGTTACACCCTCCGTAGAAAAATAAGAATTATAGGTTGCATTCTTCAAGAGTATAATGAAAATGCATAAATTGAGTTTTTTCGTCGTTTTTGGTTTTATATGCATAAAAAATAGAAATTGGCTGATTTCAGTCCATCTACCACAAACTTCCAGTTTAAAGAGGAATCTTGCATACGGCCGGGATTCCTAAGGGTTTCAACCAAAGTTGACAAATCGTTGTTTTAGAGCGTTTCAGGCTCGAATAAGCACAATTTGTCCATTTCGTCACATTTCGATAACTTCTATAGAAGTTACACCATCCGTTGAAAAATAAGAATTAAAGGCTGCATTCTTCAAGAGTATAATGAAAATGCATAAATTGAGTTTTTTCGTCGTTTGTGGTTAAAATATGCATAAAATATAGAAATTGGCTGATTTCAGTCTATCTACCACAAACTTCGAGTTTTAAGAGGAATCTTGCATACGGCTGGGATTTCTAAGGGTTTCAACCAAAGTTGACAAATCGTTGTTTTAGAGCGTTTCAGGCTTCAATTAGCACAATTTGTCCATTTCGTCACATTTCGATAACTACTTTAGAAGTTACACCAACCGTTGAAAAATTATAATGTTAGTGTGCATTCTGAAAGAGTATTATGAAAATGCATAAATTGAGTTTTTTGGTCGTTTTTGGTTAAAATATGCATAAAATATAGAAATTGGCTGATTTTAGTCTATCTACCACAAACTTTTAGTTTTAAGAGGAATCTTGCATACGGCCGAGATTCCTAAGGGTTTCCACCAAAGTTGACAAATCGTTGTTTTAGAGCGTTTCAGGCTCCAATAAGCACAAATTGTCCATTTCGTCACATTTCGATAACTTCTATAGAAGTTACACCCTCCGTTGAAAAATAAGAATTATAGGCTGCAATCTTCAAGAGTATAATGAAAATGCATAAATTGAGTTTTTTCGTCGTTTTTGGTTAAAATATGCATAAAATATAGAAATTGGCTGATTTTAGTCTATCTACCACAAACTTCCAGTTTTAAGAGGAATCTTGCATACGGCTGGGATTCAACCAAATTGCACAAATCGTTGTTTTAGAGCGTTTCAGGCTCCAATAAGCACAATTTGTCCATTTCGTCACATTTCGATAACTTCTATAGAAGTTACACCCTCCGTCGAAAAATAAGAATTATAGGTTGCATTCTTCAAGAATATAATGAAAATGCATAAATTGAGTTTTTTCGTCGTTTTTGGTTAAAATATGCATAAAAAATAAAAATTGGCTGATTTCAGTCTATCTACCACAAACTTCCAGTTTTAAGAGGAATCTTGCATACGGCCGGGATTCTTAAGGGTTTCAACCAAAGTTGACGAATCGTTGTTTTAGAGCGTTTAAGGCTCCAATAAGCACAATTTGTCCATTTCGTCACATTTCGATAACTTCTATAGAAGTAACACCCTCCGTTGAAAAAAAAGAATTATATTCTGCATTCTTCAAGAGTATAATGAAAATGCATAAATTGAGTTTTTTCGTCGTTTTTGGTTAAAATATGCATAAAATATAGAAATTGGCTGATTTTATTCTCTCTACCACAAACTTCCAGTTTTAATAGGAATCTTGCATACGGCTGGGATTCCTAACGGTTTTAACCAAATTGCACAAATCGTTGTTTTAGAGCGTTTAGGCTCCAATAAGCACAATTTGTCCATTTCGTCACATTTTGATAACTTCTATAGAAGTTACACCCTCCGTCGAAAAATAAGAATTATAGGTTGCATTCTTCAAGAGTATAATGAAAATGCATAAATTGAGTTTTTTCGTCGTTTTTGGTTAAAATATGCATTAAAAATAGAAATTGGCTGATTTCAGTCTATCTACCACAAACTTCCAGTTTTAAGAGGAATCTTGCATACGGCCGGGATTCCTAAGGGTTTCAACCAAAGTTGACAAATCGTTGTTTTAGAGCGTTTCAGGCTCCAATAAGCACAATTTGTCCATTTCGTCACATTTCGATAACTTCTATAGAAGTTACACCCTCCGTCGAAAAATATGAATTATAGGTTGCATTCTTCAAGAGTATAATGAAAATGCATAAATTGAGTTTTTTCGTCGTTTTTGGTTAAAATATGCATTAAAAATAGAAATTGGCTGATTTTAGTCTATCTACCACAAACTTCCAGTTTTAAGAGGAATCTTGCATACGGCTGGGATTCCTAAGGGATTCAACCAAAGTTGACAAATCGTTGTTTTAGAGCGTTTAAGGCTCCAATAAGCACAATTTGTCCATTTTGTCACCTTTCGATAACTACTTTAGAAGTTACACCAACCGTTGAAAAATAATAATGTTAGTATGCATTCTGAAAGAGTATTATGAAAATGCATAAATTGAGTTTTTTTTGCGTTTTTGGTTTAAATATGCATAAAATATAGAAATTGGCTGATTTTAGTCCATCTACCACAAACTTCCAGTTTTAAGACGAATCTTGCATACGGCTGGGATTCCTAAGGGTTTCAACCAAATTGCACAAATCGTTGTTTTAGAGCGTTTCAGGCTCCAATAAGCACAATTTGTCCATTTCGTCACATTTCGATAACTTCTATAGAAGTTACACTCTCCGTTGAAAAATGTGAATTATAATTTGCATTCTTCAAGAGTATTATGAAAATGCATAAATTGAGTTTTTTGGTCGTTTTTGGTTAAAATATGGATAAAATATAGAAATTGGCTGATTTCAGTCTATCTATTACAAACTTCGAGTTTTAAGAGGATTCTTGCATACAGCTGGGATTCATAAGTGTTTCAACCAAAGTTGACAAATCGTTGTTTTAGAGCGTTTCAGGCTCCAATAAGCACAATTTGTCCATTTCGTCACATTTCGATTACTTCTATAGAAGTTACACCCTCCGTAGAAAAATAAGAATTATAGGTTGCATTCTTCAAGAGTATAATGAAAATGCATAAATTGAGTTTTTTCGTCGTTTTTGGTTTTATATGCATAAAAAATAGAAATTGGCTGATTTCAGTCCATCTACCACAAACTTCCAGTTTAAAGAGGAATCTTGCATACGGCCGGGATTCCTAAGGGTTTCAACCAAAGTTGACAAATCGTTGTTTTAGAGCGTTTCAGGCTCGAATAAGCACAATTTGTCCATTTCGTCACATTTCGATAACTTCTACAGAAGTTACACCATCCGTTGAAAAATAAGAATTATAGGCTGCATTCTTCAAGAGTATAATGAAAATGCATAAATTGAGTTTTTTCGTCGTTTGTGGTCAAAATATGCATAAAATATAGAAATTGGCTGATTTCAGTCTATCTACCACAAACTTCGAGTTTTAAGAGGAATCTTGCATACGGCTGGGATTCCTAAGGGTTTCAACCAAAGTTGACAAATCGTTGTTTTAGAGCGTTTCAGGCTTCAATTAGCACAATTTGTCCATTTCGTCACATTTCGATAACTACTTTAGAAGTTACACCAACCGTTGAAAAATTATAATGTTAGTGTGCATTCTGAAAGAGTATTATGAAAATGCATAAATTGTGTTTTTTGGTCGTTTTTGGTTAAAATATGCATAAAATATAGAAATTGGCTGATTTTAGTCTATCTACCACAAACTTTTAGTTTTAAGAGGAATCTTGCATACGGCCGGGATTCCTAAGGGTTTCCACCAAAGTTGACAAATCGTTGTTTTAGAGCGTTTCAGGCTCCAATAAGCACAAATTGTCCATTTCGTCACATTTCGATAACTTCTATAGAAGTTACACCCTCCGTTGAAAAATAAGAATTATAGGCTGCAATCTTCAAGAGTATAATGAAAATGCATAAATTGAGTTTTTTCGTCGTTTTTAGTTAAAATATGCATAAAATATAGAAATTGGCTGATTTTAGTCTATCTACCACAAACTTCCAGTTTTAAGAGGAATCTTGCATACGGCTGGGATTCAACCAAATTGCACAAATCGTTGTTTTAGAGCGTTTCAGGCTCCAATAAGCACAATTTGTCAATTTCGTCACATTTCGATAACTTCTATAGAAGTTACACCCTCCGTCGAAAAATAAGAATTATAGGTTGCATTCTTCAAGAATATAATGAAAATGCATAAATTGAGTTTTTTCGTCGTTTTTGGTTAAAATATGCATAAAAAATAAAAATTGGCTGATTTCAGTCTATCTACCACAAACTTCCAGTTTTAAGAGGAATCTTGCATACGGCCGGGATTCTTAAGGGTTTCAACCAAAGTTGACGAATCGTTGTTTTAGAGCGTTTAAGGCTCCAATAAGCACAATTTGTCCATTTCGTCACATTTCGATAACTTCTATAGAAGTAACACCCTCCGTTGAAAAAAAAGAATTATATTCTGCATTCTTCAAGAGTATAATGAAAATGCATAAATTGAGTTTTTTCGTCGTTTTTGGTTAAAATATGCATAAAATATAGAAATTGGCTGATTTTAGTCTATCTACCACAAACTTCCAGTTTTAAGAGGAATCTTGCATACGGCTGGGATTCCTAACGGTTTTAACCAAATTGCACAAATCGTTGTTTTAGAGCGTTTAGGCTCCAATAAGCACAATTTGTCCATTTCGTCACATTTTGATAACTTCTATAGAAGTTACACCCTCCGTCGAAAAATAAGAATTATAGGTTGCATTCTTCAAGAGTATAATGAAAATGCATAAATTGAGTTTTTTCGTCGTTTTTGGTTAAAATATGCATTAAAAATAGAAATTGGCTGATTTCAGTCTATCTACCACAAACTTCCAGTTTTAAGAGGAATCTTGCATACGGCCGGGATTCCTAAGGGTTTCAACCAAAGTTGACAAATCGTTGTTTTAGAGCGTTTCAGGCTCCAATAAGCACAATTTGTCCATTTCGTCACATTTCGATAACTTCTATAGAAGTTACACCCTCCGTCGAAAAATATGAATTATAGGTTGCATTCTTCAAGAGTATAATGAAAATGCATAAATTGAGTTTTTTCGTCGTTTTTGGTTAAAATATGCATAAAATAAAGAAAAAGGCTGATTTTAGTCTATCTACCACAAACTTCCAGTTTTAAGAGGAATCTTGCATACTGCTGGGATTCCTAAGGGTTTCAACCAAATTGCACAAATCGTTGTTTTAGAGCGTTTCAGGCTCCAATAAGCACAATTTGTCCATTTCGTCACATTTCGATAACTTCTATAGAAGTTACACCCTCCGTCGAAAAATAAGAATTATAGGTTGCATTCTGAAAGAGTATAATGAAAATGCATAAATTGAGTTTTTTCGTCGTTTTTGGTTAAAATATGCATAAAAAATAGAAATTGGCTGATTTCAGTCTATCTACCACAAACTTCCAGTTTTAAGAGGAATCTTGCATACGGCCGGGATTCCTAAGGGTTTCAATTAAAGTTGACAAATCGTTGTTTTAAAGCGTTTTAGGCTCCAATAAGCACAATTTGTCCATTTCGTCTTATTCGGTAACTTCCATAGAAGTTACATTCTCCGTTGAAAAATAAGAATTATAGGCTGCATTCTGAAAGAGTATTATGAAAATGCATAAATTGAGTTTTTTGGTCGTTTTTGGTTAAAATATGTATAAAATGTAGAAATTGGCTGATTTTAGTCTATCTACCACAAACTTCCAGTTTTAAGAGGAATCTTGCATACGGCCGGGATTCCTAAGGGTTTCAACCAAAGTTGACAAATCGTTGTTTTAGAGCTTTTCAGGATCCAATAAGCACAACTTGTCCATTTCGTCACATATCGATAACTTCTATAGAAGTTACACCCTCCGTTGAAAAATAAGAATTATAGGCTGCATTCTTTAAGAGTATAATGAAAATGCATAAATTGAGTTTTTTCGTCGTTTTTGGTTAAAATATGCATAAAATATAGAAATTGGCTGATTTTAGTCTATCTACCACAAACTTCGAGTTTTAAGAGGAATCTTGCATACAGCTGGGATTCCTAAGTGTTTCAACCAAAGTTGACAAATCGTTGTGTTAGAGCGTTTCAGGCTCCAATAAGCACAATTTGTCCATTTCGTCACATTTCGATAACTTCTATAGAAGTTACACCATCCGTTGAAAAATAAGAATTATAGGCTGCATTCTTCAAGAGTATAATGAAAATGCATAAATTGAGTTTTTTCGTCGTTTGTGGTTAAAATATGCATAAAATATAGAAATTGGCTGATTTCAGTCTATCTACCACAAACTTCGAGTTTTAAGAGGAATCTTGCATACGGCTGGGATTCCTAAGGGTTTCAACCAAAGTTGACAAATCGTTGTTTTAGAGCGTTCCAGGCTTCAATAAGCACAATTTGTCCATTTCGTCACATTTCGATAACTACTTTAGAAGTTACACCAACCGTTGAAAAATTATAATGTTAGTGTGCATTCTGAAAGAGTATTATGAAAATGCATAAATTGAGTTTTTTGGTCGTTTTTGGTTAAAATATGCATAAAATATAGAAATTGGCTGATTTTAGTCTATCTACCACAAACTTCCAGTTTTAAGAGGAATCTTGCATACGGCCGGGATTCCTAAGGGTTTCAACTAAAGTTGACAAATCGTTGTTTTAGAGCGTTTCAGGCTCCAATAAGCACAAATTGTCCATTTCGTCACATTTCGATAACTTCTATAGAAGTTACACCCTCCGTTGAAAAATAAGAATTATAGGCTGCATTCTTCAAGAGTATAATGAAAATGCATAAATTGAGTTTTTTCGTCGTTTTTGGTTAAAATATGCATAAAATATAGAAATTGGCTGATTTTAGTCTATCTACCACAAACTTCCAGTTTTAGGAGGAATCTTGCATACGGCTGGGATTCAACCAAATTGCACAAATCGTTGTTTTAGAGCGTTTCAGGCTCCAATAAGCACAATTTGTCCATTTCGTCACATTTCGATAACTTCTATAGAAGTTACACCCTCCGTCGAAAAATAAGAATTATAGGTTGCATTCTTCAAGAATATAATGAAAATGCATAAATTGAGTTTTTTCGTCGTTTTTGGTTAAAATATGCATAAAAAATAGAAATTGGCTGTAATCAGTCTATCTACCACAAACTTCCAGTTTTAAGAGGAATCTTGCATACGGCCGGGATTCTTAAGGGTTTCAACCAAAGTTGACAAATCGTTGTTTTAGAGCGTTTTAGGCTCCAATAAGCACAATTTGTCCATTTCGTCACATTTCGATAACTTCTATAGAAGTAACACCCTCCGTTGAAAAAAAAGAATTATATTCTGCATTCTTCAAGAGTATAATGAAAATGCATAAATTGAGTTTTTTCGTCGTTTTTGGTTAAAATATGCATAAAATATAGAAATTGGCTGATTTTAGTCTATCTACCACAAACTTCCAGTTTTAAGAGGAATCTTGCATACGGCTGGGATTCCTAACGGTTTTAACCAAATTGCAACATCGTTGTTTTAGAGCGTTTAGGCTCCAATAAGCACAATTTGTCCATTTCGTCACATTTTGATAACTTCTATAGAAGTTACACCCTCCGTCGAAAAATAAGAATTATAGGTTGCATTCTTCAAGAGTATAATGAAAATGCATAAATTGAGTTTTTTCGTCGTTTTTGGTTAAAATATGCATTAAAAATAGAAATTGGCTGATTTCAGTCTATCTACCACAAACTTCCAGTTTTAAGAGGAATCTTGCATACGGCCGGGATTCCTAAGGGTTTCAACCAAAGTTGACAAATCGTTGTTTTAGAGCGTTTCAGGCTCCAATAAGCACAATTTGTCCATTTCGTCACATTTCGATAACTTCTATAGAAGTTACACCCTCCGTCGAAAAATATGAATTATAGGTTGCATTCTTCAAGAGTATAATGAAAATGCATAAATTGAGTTTTTTCGTCGTTTTTGGTTAAAATATGCATAAAATAAAGAAAAAGGCTGATTTTAGTCTATCTACCACAAACTTCCAGTTTTAAGAGGAATCTTGCATACTGCTGGGATTCCTAAGAATTTCAACCTAATTGCACAAATCGTTGTTTTAGAGCGTTTCAGGCTCCAATAAGCACAATTTGTCCATTTCGTCACATTTCGATAACTTCTATAGAAGTTACACCCTCCGTCGAAAAATAAGAATTATAGGTTGCATTCTGAAAGAGTATAATGAAAATGCATAAATTGTGTTTTTTCGTCGTTTTTGGTTAAAATATGCATAAAAAATAGAAATTGGCTGATTTCAGTCTATCTACCACAAACTTCCAGTTTTAAGAGGAATCTTGCATACGGCCGGGATTCCTAAGGGTTTCAATTAAAGTTGACAAATCGTTGTTTTAGAGCGTTTTAGGCTCCAATAAGCACAATTTGTCCATTTCGTCACATATCGATAACTTCTATAGAAGTTACACCCTCCGTTGAAAAATAAGAATTATAGGCTGCATTCTTCAAGAGTATAATGAAAATGCATAAATTGAGTTTTTTCGTCGTTTTTGGTTAAAATATGCATAAAATATAGAAATTGGCTGATTTTAGTCTATCTACCACAAACTTCGAGTTTTAAGAGGAATCTTGCATACAGCTGGGATTCCTAAGGGTTTCAACCAAAGTTAACAAATCGTTGTTTTAGAGCGATTCAGGCTCCAATAAGCACAATTTCTCCATTTCGTCACAATTCGATAACTTCTATAGAAGTTACACCCTCCGTTGAAAAATAAGAATTATAGGTTGCATTCTTCAAGAGTATTATGAAAATGCATAAATTGAGTTTTTTGGTCGTTTTTGGTTAAAATATGCATAAAATATAGAAATTGGCTGATTTCAGTCCATCTACCACAAACTTCGAGTTTTAAGAGGAATCTTGCATACAGCTTGGATTCCTAAGTGTTGCAACCAAAGTTGACAAATCGTTGTTTTAGAGCGTTTCAGGCTCCAATAAGCACAATTTGTCCATTTCGTCACATTTCGATAACTTCTATAGAAGTTACACCCTCCGTTGAAAAATAAGAATTATAGTTTTTATTCTTCAAGAGTATTATGAAAATGCATAAATTGAGGTTTTTGGTCGGTTTTGGTTAAAATATGCATAAAATATAGAAATTTGCTGATTTTAGTCTATCTACCACAAACTTCCAGTTTTAAGAGGAATCTTGCATACGGCTGGGATTCGTAAGGGTTTCAACCAAATTGCACAAATCGTTGTTTTAGAGCGTTTCCGGCTCCAAAAGCACAATTTGTCCATTTCGTCACATTTCGATAACTTCTATAGAAGTTACACCCTCCGTTGAAAAATAAGAATTATATTTTGCATTCTTCAAGAGTATTATGAAAATGTATAAATTGAGTTTTTTGGTCGTTTTTGGTTAAAATATGGATAAAATATAGAAATTGGCTCATTTCAGTCTATCTACCACAAACTTCGAGTTTTAAGAGGAATCTTGCATACAGCTGGGATTCCTAAGTGTTTCAACCAAAGTTGACAAATCGTTGTGTTAGAGCGTTTCAGGCTCCAATAAGCACAATTTGTCCATTTCGTCACATTTCGATTACTTCTATAGAAGTTACACCCTCCGTTGAAAAATAAGAATTATAGGTTGCATTCTTCAAGAGTATTATGAAAATGCATAAATTGAGTTTTTTGGTCGTTTTTGTTTAAAATTTGCATAAAATATAGAAATTGGCTGATTTCAGTCTATCTACCACAAACTTCGAGTTTTAAGAGGAATCTTGCATACAGCTGGGATTCCTAAGGGTTTCAACCAAAGTTGACAAATCGTTGTTTTAGAGCGTTTCAGGCTCCAATAAGCAAAATTTGTCCATTTCGTCACATTTCGATAACATCTATAGAAGTTACACCCTCCGTTGAAAAATAAGAATTATAGTTGTTATTCTTTAAGAGTATTATGAAAATGCAAAAATTGAGGTTTTTGGTCGTTTTTGGTTAAAATATACATAAATTATAGAAATTGGCTGATTTCAGTCTATCTACCACAAACTTCCAGTTTTAAGAGGAATCTTGCATACGGCTGGGATTCCTAAGGGTTTCAACCAAAGTTGACAAATCGTTGTTTTAGAGCGTTTCAGGCTCCAATAAGCACAATTTGTCCATTTCGTCACATTTCGATAACTACTTTAGAAGTTACACCAACCGTTGAAAAATAATAATGTTAGTGTGCATTCTAAAAGAGTATTATGAAAATGCATAAATTGAGTTTTTTGGTCGTTTTTGGTTAAAAGATGCATAAAATATAGAAATTGGCTGATTTTAGTCTATCTACCACAAACTTCCAGTTTTAAGAGGAATCTTACATACGGCCGGGATTCCTAAGGGTTTCAACCAAAGTTGACAAATCGTTGTTTTAGAGCGTTTCAGGCTCCAATAAGCACAATTTGTCCATTTCGTCACATTTCGATAACTTCTATAGAAGTTACACCCTCCGTTGAAAAATAGGAATTATAGGCTGCATTTTTCAAGAGTATAATGAAAATGCATAAATTGAGTTTTTTCGTCGTTTTTGGTTAAAATATGCATAAAATATAGAAATTGGCTGATTTTAGTCTATCTACCACAAACTTCCAGTTTTAAGAGGAATCTTGCATACGGCTGGGATTCCTAAGTGTTTCAACCAAAGTTGACAAATCGTTGTTTTAGAACGATTCAGCCTCCAATAAGCACAATTTGTCCATTTCGTCACATTTCGATAACTTCTATAGAATTTACACCCTCCGTTGAGAAATAAGAATTATAGTTTTTATTCTTCAAGAGTATGATGAAAATGCATAAATTGAGGTTTTTGGTTGTTTTTGGTTAAAATATGCATAAAATATAGAAATTGGCTGATTTTAGTCTATCTACCACAAACTTCCAGTTTTAAGAGGAATCTTGCATACGGCTGGGATTCCTAAGGGTTTCAACCAAATTGCACAAATCGTTGTTTTAGAGCGTTTTAGGCTCCAATAAGCACAATTTGTCCATTTCGTCACATTGCAATAACTTCTATAGAAGTTACACCCTCCGTTGAAAAATAAGAATTATATTTTGCATTCTTCAAAAGTATTATGAAAATGCATTAATTGAGTTTTTTGGTCGTTTTTGATTAAAATATGGATAAAATATAGAAATTGGCTGATTTCAGTCTATCTACCACAAACTTCCAGTTTTAAGAGGAATCTTGCATACGGCTGGGATTCCTAAGGGTTTCAACCAAAGTTGACAACACGTTGTTTTAGAGCGTTTCAGGCTCCAATAAGCACAATTTGTCCATTTCGTCACATTTCGATAACTACTTTAGAAGTTACACCAACCGTTGAAAAATAATAATGTTAGTGTGCTTTCTGAAAGAGTATTATGAAAATGCATAAATTGAGTTTTTTGGCGGTTTTGGTTAAAATATGCATAAAATATAGAAATTGGCTGATTTCAGTCTATCTACCACAAACTTCCAGTTTTAAGCGGAATCTTGCATACAGCTGGGATTCTTAAGTGTTTCAACCAAAGTTGACAAATCGTTGTTTTAGAGCGTTTCAGGCTCCAATAAGCACAATTTGTCAATTTGGTCACATTTTTATAACTTCTTTAGAAGTTACACCCTCCGTTGAAAAATAAGAAATATAGTTTGCATTCTTCAAGAGTATTATAAAAATGCATAAATTGAGTTTCTTTGTCATTTTTGGTTAAAATATGCATTAAATATTGAAATTGGCTGATTTTAGTCTATCTACCACAAACTTCCAGTCTTAAGAGGAATCTTGCATACGTCTGGGATTCCTAAGAGTTTCAACCAAAGTTGACAAATCGTTGTTTTAGAGCGTTTCAGGCTCCAATAAGCACAATTTGTCCATTTCGTTACATTTCGATAACTTTTTTAGAAGTTACACCCTTCGTTGAAAAATAAGAATGATAGGTTGCATTCTTCAAGAGTATTATGAAAATGCATAAATTGAGTTTTTTGGTCGTTTTTGGTTAAAATATGGATAAAATATAGAAATTGGCTGATTTCAGTCTATCTACCACAAACTTCCAGTTTTAAGAGGAATCTTGCATACAACTGGGATTCCTAAAGCTTTCAACGAAATTGCACAAATCGTTGTTTTAGAGCGTTTCAGGCTCCATTAAGCACAATTTGTCCATTTCGTCACATTTCGATAACTTCTTTAGAAGTTACACCCTCCGTTGAAAAATAAGAAATATAGTTTGCATTCTTCAAGAGTATTATGAAAATGCATAAATTGAGTTTTTTGGTCGTTTTTGGTTAAAATATGCATAAAATATAGAAATTGGCTGATTTTAGTCTATCTACCACAAACTTCCAGTTTTAAGAGGACTCTTGCATACGGCTGGGATTCCTAAGGGTTTCAACCAAAGTTGAAAAATCGTTGTTTGTGAGCGTTTCAGGCTCCAATAAGCACAATTTGTCCATTTCGTCACATTTCGATAACTACTTTAGAAGTTACACCAACCGTTGAAAAATAATAATGTTAGTGTGCATTCTGAAAGAGTATTATGAAAATTCATAAATTGAGTTTTTTGGTCGTTTTTGGTTAAAATATGCATAAAAAATAGAAATTGGCTGATTTTAGTCTATCTACCACAAAATTCCAGTTTTAAGAGGAATCTTGCATACGGCTGGGATTCCTAAGGGTTTCAACCAAATTGCACAAATCGTTGTTTAAGAGCGTTTCAGGCTCCAATAAGCACAATTTGTCCATTTCGTTAAATTTTGATAACTTCTTTAGAAGTTACACCCTCCGTTGAAAATAAGAATTATAGGTTGCATTCTTCAAGAGTTTTATGAAAATGCATAAATTGAGTTTTTTGGTCGTTTTTGGTTAAAATATGGATAAAAAATAGAAATTGGCTGAATCCAGTCTATCTACCACAAACTTTCAGTTTTAAGAGGAATCTTGCATACGGCTGGGATTCCTAAGGGTTTCAACCAAATTGCACAAATCGTTGTTTAAGAGCGTTTCAGGCTCCAATAAGCACAATTTGTCCATTTCGTTACATTTCGATAACTTCTTTAGAAGTTACACCCTCCGTTGAAAAATTAGAATTATAGTTTGCATTCACCAAGAGTATTATGAAAATGCATAAATTGAGTTTTTTGGTCGTTTTTGGTTAAAATATGCATAAAATATAAAAAAAATGGGTTATTTCAGTCTATCTACCACAAACTTCGAGTTTTAAGAGGAATCTTGCATACAGCTGGGATTCCTAAGTGTTTCAACCAAAGTTAACAAATCGTTGTTTTAAAGCGTTTCAGACTCAAATAAGCACAATTTGTTTACTTCGTCACATTTTGATAACTTCTATAGAAGTTACACCCTCCGTTGAAAAATAAGAATTATAGTTTTTATTGTTCAAGAGTATTATAAAAATGCAAAAATTGAGGTTTTTAGTCGTTTTTGGTTAAAATATACATAAAATTTAGAAATTGGATGATTTTATTCTATCTACCACAAACTTCCAGTTTTAAGAGTAATCTTGCATACGGCTGGTATTCCTTAGGGTTTAAACTAAATGGCACAAATCGTTGTTTTAGAGCGTTTCAGGCTCCTATAAGCTCAATTTGTCCATTTGGTCACATTTTTATAACTTCTTTAGAAGTTACACCCTCCGTTGAAAAATAAGAAATATAGTTTGCATTCTTCAAGAGTATTATAAAAATGCATAAATTGAGTTTTTTTGTCATTTTTGGTTAAAATATGCATAAAATATTGAAATTGGCTGATTTTTGTCTATCTAACACAAACTTCCAGTTTTAAGAGGAATCTTGCATACGGCCGGGATTCCTAAGGGTTTCAACCAAAGTTGACAAATCGTTGTTTTAGAGCGTTTCAGGCTCCAATAAGAACAATTTGTCCATTTCGTCACATTTCGATAACAACTTTAGAAGTTACACCAACCGTTGAAAAATAATAATGTTAGTGTGCATTCTGAAAGAGTATTATAAAAATGAATTAATTGAGTTTTTTGGTCGTTTTTGGTTTAAATATGCATAAAATATTGAAATTTGCTGATTTTAGTCTATCCTCCACAAACTTCCAGTTTTAAGAGGAATCTTGCATACGGCTGGGATTCCTAAGGGTTTCAACCAAATTGCACAAATCGTTGTTTTACAGCGTTTCAGTCTCCAATAAGCACAATTTGTCCATTTCGTCACATTTAGATAACTTCTATAGAAGTAACACCCTCCGTTGAAAACTAAGAATTATAGTTTTTATTCTTCAAGAGTATTATGAAAATGCATAAATTGAGGTTTTTGGTCGTTTTTGGTTTAAATATACATAAATTATAGAAATTGGCTGATTTCAGTCTATCTACAACAAACTTCCAGTTTTAAGAGGAATCTTGCATACGGCTGGGATTCCTAAGGGTTTCAACCAAAGTTGACAAATCGTTGTTTGTGAGCGTTTCAGGCTCCAATAAGCACACTTTGTCAATTTCGTCACATTTTTATAACTTCTTTAGAAGTAACACCCTCCGTTGAAAAATAAGAATTATAGTTTGCATTCTTCAAGAGTATTATGAAAATGCAAAAATTGAGTTTTTTGGTCGTTTTTGGTTGAAATATGCATAAAATATAGAAATTGGCAGATTTCAGTCGATCTACCACAAACTTCCAGTTTTGAGAGGAATCTTGCATACGGCTGGGATTCCTAAGGGTTTCAACCAAAGTTGACAAATCGTTGTTTTAGAGCGTTTCAGGCTCCAATAAGCACAATTTGTCCATTTCGTTACATTTCGATAACTTCTTTAGAAGTTACACCCTCCGTTGAAAAATAAGAATCATAGTTTGCATTCTTCAAGAGTAATATGAAAATGCATAAATTGTGTTTTGGTCGTTTTTGGTGAAAATATGCATAAAATATAGAAATTGGCTGATTTCAGTCTATCTACCACAAACTTCCAGTTTGAAGAGGAATCTTGCATACGGCTGGGATTCCTAAAAGTTTCAACCAAATTGCACAAATCATTGTTTTAGAGCGTTTCAGGCTCCAATAAGCACAATTTGTTTATTTCGTCACATTTCGATAACTTCTTTAGAAGTTACACCCTCCTTTGAAAAATAAGAAATATAGTTTGCAATTTTCAAGAGTATTATGAAAATGCATAAATTGAGTTTTTTGGTCGTTTTTGGTTAAAATATGCATAAAATATAGAAATTGGCTGATTTCAGTCTATCTACCACAAACTTCCAGTTTTAAGAGGAATCTTGCATACGGCTGGGATTCCTAAGGGTTTCAACCAAAGTTGACAAATCGTTGTTTTAGAGCGTTTCAGGCTCCAATAAGCACAATTTGTCCATTTCGTCACATTTCGATAACTACTTTAGAAGTTACACCAACCGTTGAAAAATAATAATGTTAGTGTGCATTCTAAAAGAGTATTATGAAAATGCATAAATTGAGTTTTTTGGTCGTTTTTGGTTAAAAGATGCATAAAATATAGAAATTGGCTGATTTTAGTCTATCTACCACAAACTTCCAGTTTTAAGAGGAATCTTACATACGGCCGGGATTCCTAAGGGTTTCAACCAAAGTTGACAAATCGTTGTTTTAGAGCGTTTCAGGCTCCAATAAGAACAATTTGTCCATTTCGTCACATTTCGATAACTTCTATAGAAGTTACACCCTCCGTTGAAAAATAGGAATTATAGGCTGCATTTTTCAAGAGTATAATGAAAATGCATAAATTGAGTTTTTTCGTCGTTTTTGGTTAAAATATGCATAAAATATAGAAATTGGCTGATTTTAGTCTATCTACCACAAACTTCCAGTTTTAAGAGGAATCTTGCATACGGCTGGGATTCCTAAGTGTTTCAACCAAAGTTGACAAATCGTTGTTTTAGAACGATTCAGCCTCCAATAAGCACAATTTGTCCATTTCGTCACATTTCGATAACTTCTATAGAATTTACACCCTCCGTTGAGAAATAAGAATTATAGTTTTTATTCTTCAAGAGTATGATGAAAATGCATAAATTGAGGTTTTTGGTTGTTTTTGGTTAAAATATGCATAAAATATAGAAATTGGCTGATTTTAGTCTATCTACCACAAACTTCCAGTTTTAAGAGGAATCTTGCATACGGCTGGGATTCCTAAGGGTTTCAACCAAATTGCACAAATCGTTGTTTTAGAGCGTTTTAGGCTCCAATAAGCACAATTTGTCCATTTCGTCACATTGCAATAACTTCTATAGAAGTTACACCCTCCGTTGAAAAATAAGAATTATATTTTGCATTCTTCAAAAGTATTATGAAAATGCATTAATTGAGTTTTTTGGTCGTTTTTGATTAAAATATGGATAAAATATAGAAATTGGCTGATTTCAGTCTATCTACCACAAACTTCCAGTTTTAAGAGGAATCTTGCATACGGCTGGGATTCCTAAGGGTTTCAACCAAAGTTGACAACACGTTGTTTTAGAGCGTTTCAGGCTCCAATAAGCACAATTTGTCCATTTCGTCACATTTCGATAACTACTTTAGAAGTTACACCAACCGTTGAAAAATAATAATGTTAGTGTGCTTTCTGAAAGAGTATTATGAAAATGCATAAATTGAGTTTTTTGGCGGTTTTGGTTAAAATATGCATAAAATATAGAAATTGGCTGATTTCAGTCTATCTACCACAAACTTCCAGTTTTAAGCGGAATCTTGCATACAGCTGGGATTCTTAAGTGTTTCAACCAAAGTTGACAAATCGTTGTTTTAGAGCGTTTCAGGCTCCAATAAGCACAATTTGTCAATTTGGTCACATTTTTATAACTTCTTTAGAAGTTACACCCTCCGTTGAAAAATAAGAAATATAGTTTGCATTCTTCAAGAGTATTATAAAAATGCATAAATTGAGTTTCTTTGTCATTTTTGGTTAAAATATGCATTAAATATTGAAATTGGCTGATTTTAGTCTATCTACCACAAACTTCCAGTCTTAAGAGGAATCTTGCATACGTCTGGGATTCCTAAGAGTTTCAACCAAAGTTGACAAATCGTTGTTTTAGAGCGTTTCAGGCTCCAATAAGCACAATTTGTCCATTTCGTTACATTTCGATAACTTTTTTAGAAGTTACACCCTTCGTTGAAAAATAAGAATGATAGGTTGCATTCTTCAAGAGTATTATGAAAATGCATAAATTGAGTTTTTTGGTCGTTTTTGGTTAAAATATGGATAAAATATAGAAATTGGCTGATTTCAGTCTATCTACCACAAACTTCCAGTTTTAAGAGGAATCTTGCATACAACTGGGATTCCTAAAGCTTTCAACGAAATTGCACAAATCGTTGTTTTAGAGCGTTTCAGGCTCCATTAAGCACAATTTGTCCATTTCGTCACATTTCGATAACTTCTTTAGAAGTTACACCCTCCGTTGAAAAATAAGAAATATAGTTTGCATTCTTCAAGAGTATTATGAAAATGCATAAATTGAGTTTTTTGGTCGTTTTTGGTTAAAATATGCATAAAATATAGAAATTGGCTGATTTTAGTCTATCTACCACAAACTTCCAGTTTTAAGAGGACTCTTGCATACGGCTGGGATTCCTAAGGGTTTCAACCAAAGTTGAAAAATCGTTGTTTGTGAGCGTTTCAGGCTCCAATAAGCACAATTTGTCCATTTCGTCACATTTCGATAACTACTTTAGAAGTTACACCAACCGTTGAAAAATAATAATGTTAGTGTGCATTCTGAAAGAGTATTATGAAAATTCATAAATTGAGTTTTTTGGTCGTTTTTGGTTAAAATATGCATAAAAAATAGAAATTGGCTGATTTTAGTCTATCTACCACAAAATTCCAGTTTTAAGAGGAATCTTGCATACGGCTGGGATTCCTAAGGGTTTCAACCAAATTGCACAAATCGTTGTTTAAGAGCGTTTCAGGCTCCAATAAGCACAATTTGTCCATTTCGTTAAATTTTGATAACTTCTTTAGAAGTTACACCCTCCGTTGAAAATAAGAATTATAGGTTGCATTCTTCAAGAGTTTTATGAAAATGCATAAATTGAGTTTTTTGGTCGTTTTTGGTTAAAATATGGATAAAAAATAGAAATTGGCTGATTCCAGTCTATCTACCACAAACTTTCAGTTTTAAGAGGAATCTTGCATACGGCTGGGATTCCTAAGTGTTTCAACCAAAGTTAACAAATCGTTGTTTTAAAGCGTTTCAGACTCAAATAAGCACAATTTGTTTACTTCGTCACATTTTGATAACTTCTATAGAAGTTACACCCTCCGTTGAAAAATAAGAATTATAGTTTTTATTGTTCAAGAGTATTATAAAAATGCAAAAATTGAGGTTTTTAGTCGTTTTTGGTTAAAATATACATAAAATTTAGAAATTGGATGATTTTATTCTATCTACCACAAACTTCCAGTTTTAAGAGTAATCTTGCATACGGCTGGGATTCCTTAGGGTTTAAACTAAATGGCACAAATCGTTGTTTTAGAGCGTTTCAGGCTCCTATAAGCTCAATTTGTCCATTTGGTCACATTTTTATAACTTCTTTAGAAGTTACACCCTCCGTTGAAAAATAAGAAATATAGTTTGCATTCTTCAAGAGTATTATAAAAATGCATAAATTGAGTTTTTTTGTCATTTTTGGTTAAAATATGCATAAAATATTGAAATTGGCTGATTTTTGTCTATCTAACACAAACTTCCAGTTTTAAGAGGAATCTTGCATACGGCCGGGATTCCTAAGGGTTTCAACCAAAGTTGACAAATCGTTGTTTTAGAGCGTTTCAGGCTCCAATAAGAACAATTTGTCCATTTCGTCACATTTCGATAACAACTTTAGAAGTTACACCAACCGTTGAAAAATAATAATGTTAGTGTGCATTCTGAAAGAGTATTATAAAAATGAATTAATTGAGTTTTTTGGTCGTTTTTGGTTTAAATATGCATAAAATATTGAAATTTGCTGATTTTAGTCTATCCTCCACAAACTTCCAGTTTTAAGAGGAATCTTGCATACGGCTGGGATTCCTAAGGGTTTCAACCAAATTGCACAAATCGTTGTTTTACAGCGTTTCAGTCTCCAATAAGCACAATTTGTCCATTTCGTCACATTTAGATAACTTCTATAGAAGTAACACCCTCCGTTGAAAACTAAGAATTATAGTTTTTATTCTTCAAGAGTATTATGAAAATGCATAAATTGAGGTTTTTGGTCGTTTTTGGTTTAAATATACATAAATTATAGAAATTGGCTGATTTCAGTCTATCTACAACAAACTTCCAGTTTTAAGAGGAATCTTGCATACGGCTGGGATTCCTAAGGGTTTCAACCAAAGTTGACAAATCGTTGTTTGTGAGCGTTTCAGGCTCCAATAAGCACACTTTGTCAATTTCGTCACATTTTTATAACTTCTTTAGAAGTAACACCCTCCGTTGAAAAATAAGAATTATAGTTTGCATTCTTCAAGAGTATTATGAAAATGCAAAAATTGAGTTTTTTGGTCGTTTTTGGTTGAAATATGCATAAAATACAGAAATTGGCAGATTTCAGTCGATCTACCACAAACTTCCAGTTTTGAGAGGAATCTTGCATACGGCTGGGATTCCTAAGGGTTTCAACCAAAGTTGACAAATCGTTGTTTTAGAGCGTTTCAGGCTCCAATAAGCACAATTTGTCCATTTCGTTACATTTCGATAACTTCTTTAGAAGTTACACCCTCCGTTGAAAAATAAGAATCATAGTTTGCATTCTTCAAGAGTAATATGAAAATGCATAAATTGTGTTTTGGTCGTTTTTGGTGAAAATATGCATAAAATATAGAAATTGGCTGATTTCAGTCTATCTACCACAAACTTCCAGTTTGAAGAGGAATCTTGCATACGGCTGGGATTCCTAAAAGTTTCAACCAAATTGCACAAATCATTGTTTTAGAGCGTTTCAGGCTCCAATAAGCACAATTTGTTTATTTCGTCACATTTCGATAACTTCTTTAGAAGTTACACCCTCCTTTGAAAAATAAGAAATATAGTTTGCAATTTTCAAGAGTATTATGAAAATGCATAAATTGAGTTTTTTGGTCGTTTTTGGTTAAAATATGCATAAAATATAGAAATTGGCTGATTTCAGTCTATCGTCCACAAACTTCCAGTTTTAAGAGGAATCTTGCATACGGCTGGGATTCTAAGGGTTTCAACCAAATTGCACAAATCGTTGTTTAAGAGTGTTTCAGGCTCCAATAAGCACAATTTGTCCATTTCGTTACATTTTGATAACTTCTTTAGAAGTTACACCCTCCGTTGAAAATAAGAATTATAGGTTGCATTCTTCAAGAGTTTTATGAAAATGCATAAATTGAGTTTTTTGGTCGTTTTTGGTTAAAATATGGATAAAAAATAGAAATTGGCTGATTTCAGTCTATCTACCACAAACTTCCAGTTTTAAGAGGAATCTTGCATACGGCTGGGATTCCTAAGGGTTTCAACCAAATTGCACAAATCGTTGTTTAAGAGCGTTTCAGGCTCCAATAAGCACAATTTGTCCATTTCGTTACATTTCGATAACTTCTTTAGAAGTTACACCCTCCGTTGAAAAATTAGAATTATAGTTTGCATTCACCAAGAGTATTATGAAAATGCATAAATTGAGTTTTTTGGTCGTTTTTGGTTAAAATATGCATAAAATATAGAAATTGGCTGATTTCAGTCTATCTACCACAAACTTCGAGTTTTAAGAGGAATCTTGCATACAGCTGGGATTCCTAAGTGTTTCAACCAAAGTTAACAAATCGTTGTTTTAAAGCGTTTCAGACTCAAATAAGCACAATTTGTTTACTTCGTCACATTTCGATAACTTCTATAGAAGTTACATCCTCCGTTGAAAAATAAGAATTATAGTTTTTATTCTTCAAGAGTATTATGAAAATGCAT
>CAMDTW010000201.1:0-18684 GCA_945910005.1 Isoperla grammatica | reverse complement strand
GCATTCTTCAAGAGTATAATGAAAATGCATAAATTGAGTTTTTTCGTCGTTTTTGGTTAAAATATGCATAAAAAATAGAAATTGGCTGATTTCAGTCTATCTACCACAAACTTCCAGTTTTAAGAGGAATCTTGCATACGGCCGGGATTCCTAAGGGTTTCAACCAAATTGCACAAATCGTTGTTTTAGAGCGTTTCAGGCTCCAATAAGCACAATTTGTCCATTTCGTCACATTTCGATAACTTCTATAGAAGTTACACCCTCCGTCGAAAAATAAGAATTATAGGTTGCATTCTTCAAGAGTATAATGAAAATGCGTAAATTGAGTTTTTTCGTCGTTTTTGGTTAAAATATGCATAAAAAATAGAAATTGGCTGATTTCAGTCTATCTACCACAAACTTCCAGTTTTAAGAGGAATCTTGCATACGGCCGGGATTCCTAAGGGTTTCAACCAAAGTTGACAAATCGTTGTTTTAGAGCGTTTCAGGCTCCAATAAGCACAATTTGTCCATTTCGTCACATTTCGATAACTTCTATAGAAGTTACACCCTCCGTTGAAAAATAAGAATTATAGGCTGCATTCTTCAAGAGTATAATGAAAATGCATAAATTGAGTTTTTTCGTCGTTTTTGGTTAAAATATGCATAAAAAATAGAAATTGGCTGATTTCAGTCTATCTACCACAAACTTCCAGTTTTAAGAGGAATCTTGCATACGGCCGGGATTCCTAAGGGTTTCAACCAAAGTTGACAAATCGTTGTTTTAGAGCGTTTCAGGCTCCAATAAGCACAATTTGTCCATTTCGTCACATTTCGATAACTTCTATAGAAGTTACACCCTCCGTTGAAAAATAAGAATTATAGGCTGCATTCTTCAAGAGTATAATGAAAATGCATAAATTGAGTTTTTTTCGTCGTTTTTGGTAAAAATATGCATAAAATATAGAAATTGGCTGATTTTAGTCTATGTACCACAAACTTCCAGTTTTAAGAGGAATCTTGCATACGGCTGGGATTCCTAAGGGTTTCAACCAAATTGCACAAATCGTTGTTTTAGAGCGTTTCAGGCTCCAATAAGCACAATTTGTCCATTTCGTCACATTTCGATAACTTCTATAGAAGTTACACCCTCCGTCGAAAAATAAGAATTATAGGTTGCATTCTTCAAGAGTATAATGAAAATGCATAAATTGAGTTTTTTCGTCGTTTTTGGTTAAAATATGCATAAAAAATAGAAATTGGCTGATTTCAGTCTATCTACCACAAACTTCCAGTTTTTAAGAGGAATCTTGCATACGGCCGGGATTCCTAAGGGTTTCAACCAAAGTTGACAAATCGTTGTTTTAGAGCGTTTTAGGCTCCAATAAGCACAATTTGTCCATTTCGTCACATTTCGATAACTTCTATAGAAGTTACACCCTCCGTCGAAAAATAAGAATTATAGGTTGCATTCTTCAAGAGTATAATGAAAATACATAAATTGAGTTTTTTCGTCGTTTTTGGTTAAAATATGCATAAAAAATAGAAATTGGCTGATTTCTGTCTATCTACCACAAACTTCCAGTTTTAAGAGGAATCTTGCATACGGCCGGGATTCCTAAGGGTTTCAACCAAAGTTGACAAATCGTTGTTTTAGAGCGTTTTTAGGCTCCAATAAGCACAATTTGTCCATCTCGTCACATTTCGATAACTTCTATAGAAGTTACACCCTCCGTTGAAAAATAAGAATTATAGGCTGCATTCTTCAAGAGTATAATGAAAATGCATAAATTGAGTTTTTTCGTCGTTTTTGGTAAAAATATGCATAAAATATAGAAATTGGCTGATTTTAGTCTATGTACCCACAAACTTCCAGTTTTAAGAGGAATCTTGCATACGGCTGGGATTCCTAAGGGTTTCAACCAAATTGCACAAATCGTTGTTTTAGAGCGTTTCAGGCTCCAATAAGCACAATTTGTCCATTTCGTCACATTTCGATAACTTCTATAGAAGTTACACCCTCCGTCGAAAAATAAGAATTATAGGTTGCATTCTTCAAGAGTATAATGAAAATGCATAAATTGAGTTTTTTCGTCGTTTTTGGTTAAAATATGCATAAAAAATAGAAATTGGCTGATTTCTGTCTATCTACCACAAACTTAAAGTTTTAAGAGGAATCTTGCATACGGCCGGTATTCCTAAGGGTTTCAACCAAAGTTGACAAATCGTTGTTTTAGAGCGTTTTAGGCTCCAATAAGCACAATTTGTCCATTTCGTCACATTTCGATAACTTCTATAGAAGTTACACCCTCCGTTGAAAAATAAGAATTATAGGCTGCATTCTTCAAGAGTATAATGAAAATGCATAAATTGAGTTTTTTTCGTCGTTTTTGGTAAAAATATGCATAAAATATAGAAATTGGCTGATTTTAGTCTATGTACCACAAACTTCCAGTTTTAAGAGGAATCTTGCATACGGCTGGGATTCCTAAGGGTTTCAACCAAATTGCACAAATCGTTGTTTTTAGAGCGTTTCAGGCTCCAATAAGCACAATTTGTCCATTTCGTCACATTTCGATAACTTCTATAGAAGTTACACCCTTCGTCGAAAAATAAGAATTATAGGTTGCATTCTGAAAGAGTTATATGAAAATGCATAAATTGAGTTTTTTCGTCGTTTTTGGTTAAAATATGCATAAAAAATAGAAATTGGCTGATTTCAGTCTATCTACCACAAACTTCTAGTTTTAAGAGAAATCTTGCATACGGCCGGGATTCCTAAGGGTTTCAACCAAAGTTGACAAATCGTTGTTTTAGAGCGTTTCAGGCTCCAATAAGCACAATTTGTCCATTGCGTCACATTTCGATAACTTCTATAGAAGTTACACCCTCCTTTGAAAAATAAGAATTATAGGCTGCATTCTTCAAGAGTATAATGAAAATGCATAAATTGAGTTTTTTCGTCGTTTTTGGTTAAAATATGCATAAAATATAGAAATTGGCTGATTTTAGTCTATCTACCACAAACTTCCAGTTTTAAGACGAATCTTGCATACGGCTGGGATTTCTAAGGGTTTCAACCAAATTGCACAAATCGTTGTTTTAGAGCGTTTCAGGCTCCAATAAGCACAATTTGTCCATTTCGTCACATTTCGATAACTTCTATAGAAGTTACACCCTCCGTCGAAAAATAAGAATTATAGGTTGCATTCTTCAAGAGTATAATGAAAATGCATAAATTGAGTTTTTTCGTCGTTTTTGGTTAAAATATGCATAAAATATAGAAATTGGCTGATTTTAGTCTATCTACCACAAACTTCTAGTTTTAAGAGAAATCTTGCATACGGCCGGGATTCCTAAGGGTTTCAACCAAAGTTGACAAATCGTTGTTTTAGAGCGTTTCAGGCTCCAATAAGCACAATTTGTCCATTTCGTCACATTTCGATAACTACTTTAGAAGTTACACCAACCGTTGAAAAATAATAATGTTAGTGTGCATCCTGAAAGAGTATTATGAAAATGCATAAATTGAGTTTTGTGGTCGTTTTTGGTTAAAATATGCATAAAATATAGAAATTGGCTGATTTTAGTCTATCTACCACAAACTTCCAGTTTAAAGAGGAATCTTGCATACGGCCGGGATTCCTAAGGGTTTCAACCAAAGTTGACAAATCGTTGTTTTAGAGCGTTTCAGGCTCCAATAAGCACAAATTGTCCATTTCGTCACATTTCGAAAACTTCTATAGAAGTTACACCCTCCGTTGAAAAATAAGAATTATAGGCTGCATTCTTCAAGAGTATAATGAAAATGCATAAATTGAGTTTTTTCGTCGTTTTTGGTTAAAATATGCATAAAATATAGAAATTGGCTGATTTTAGTCTATCTACCACAAACTTTCAGTTTTAAGAGGAATCTTGCATACGGCTGGGATTCCTAAGGGTTTCAACCAAATTGCACAAATCGTTGTTTTAGAGCGTTTCAGGCTCTAATAAGCACAATTTGTCAATTTCGTCACATTTCGATAACTTCTATAGAAGTTACACCCTCCGTCGAAAAATAAGAATTATAGGTTTCATTCTTCAAGAGTATAATGAACATACATAAATTGAGTTTTTTCGTCGTTTTTGGTTAAAATATGCATAAAAAATAGAAATTGGCTGATTTCTGTCTATCTACCACAAACTTCCAGGTTTTAAGAGGAATCTTGCATACGGCTGGGATTCCTAAGGGTTTCAACCAAATTGCACAAATCGTTGTTTTAGAGCGTTTCAGGCTCCAATAAGCACAATTTGTCCATTTCGTCACATTTCGATAACTTCTATAGAAGTTACACCCTCCGTTGAAAAATAAGAATTATATTTTGCATTCTTCAAGAGTATAATGAAAATGCATAAAATTGAGTTTTTTCGTCGTTTTTGGTTTAAAAATATGCATAAAATAAAGAAAAAGGGCTGATTTTTAATCTATCTACCACAAACTTCCAGTTTTAAGAGGAATCTTGCATACTGCTGGGATTCCTAAGGGTTTCAACCAAATTGCACAAATCGTTGTTTTAGAGCGTTTCAGGCTCCAATAAGCACAATTTGTCCATTTCGTCCACATTTCGATAACTTCTATAGAAGTTACACCCTCCGTCAAAATATAAGAATTATAGGTTGCATTCTTAAAAGAGTATAATGAAAATGCATAAATTGAGTTTTTTCGTCGTTTTTGGTTAAAATATGCATAAAATAAAGAAAAAGGCTGATTTTAGTCTATCCAACACAAACTTCCAGTTTTAAGAGGAATCTTGCATACTGCTGGGATTCCTAAGGGTTTCAACCAAATTGCACAAATCGTTGTTTTAGAGCGTTTCAGGCTCCAATAAGCACAATTTGTCCATTTCGTCACATTTCGATAACTTCTATAGAAGTTACACCCTCCGTTGAAAAATAAGAATTATAGGCTGCATTCTTCAAGAGTATAATGAAAATGCATAAATTGAGTTTTTTCGTCGTTTTTTGGTTAAAATATGCATAAAATATAAAAATTTTAGTCTATCTACCACAAACTTCCAGTTTTAAGAGGAATCTTGCATACGGCTGGGATTCCTAAGGGTTTCAACCAAATTGCACAAATCGTTGTTTTAGAGCGTTTCAGGCTCCAATAAGCACAATTTGTCCATTTTGTCACATTTCGATAACTTCTATAGAAGTTACACCCTCCGTCGAAAAATAAGAATTATACAGTTCGTTTATTTCGCAGTTGGACAGGCCCGAGGGCATGAGGCTCGGGTAGCGTTTGTACCAACCTCTGACCAAAGTACGGGTTTCCCTCCCTCTCGCCTCGATCCGTATTTACCTGCGATCGACGAGCCATGATGACCTGTCACAACAAAAGTCATCTTATAGGAAAAACACTTTTTTAGGAACTAAACGTATACTTCATGATCGCGTTAAACAGCGTTAAACAGCTTGAAATTATGTACTCAGGTTTTTTTTATTTGTCTTTCTATAACGAAAACAACCGGACTTAAGCAAATAATATTATAGTCTTACAAAGAAAATCAGAGTATGAAAGTTACAAAGTCAAACAATACTCAAAGTAATTATCAATTTTATTACACTGATTATTATTATACTGATCAGTTTTATTGTACTAGATTATTGCGTTACGTATAAAATATAAATGCAATTTAAAAAATGTGGTAGTGTAATTTGAAGCCGTTTTATGAAAGAAAACCCACATTTTTCTTATACGTTGGCATTAATTCTCAAAACTGATTGTAATTAAAATGAAAGATATTTTTTTTAGAGCAGCGGGTCCTCTGATTGTCTTTGTAAGACTACTGTTTCCTCTAATACACAAAAAAACATTATTTATCTACTAAAATTAATTCATAAGTAGGCCTAAGTATGGTTGTATCCATCATAAAAAGACAAATAAAAAACCACTGATTTTATAATTTCCAGCTCTTTATAGCGCAATGTAGAAATATCCATATAATTAAGAAAAAAGTGTTGTTCTAAATTCTGTATGAAATTTGTTGTGACAGGTCATCAGGATTAATAAGTAAGATTATGAACAGCTCCCCGATGAAAGGTATTTGCGGTCGATGGGTCGAGGGAAGGAATGTCGGAAGGTTTTCCAAACGATCCAACTTTCAGACCTCGAAAATATCTGTGTGTCCAACTGGGGGTTGTATCTACTATAGGTTGCATTCTTCAAGAGTATAATGAAAATACATAAATTGAGTTTTTTCGTCGTTTTTGGTTAAAATATGCATAAAAAATAGAAATTGGCTGATTTCTGTCTATCTACCACAAACTTCCAGTTTTAAGAGGAATCTTGCATACGGCCGGGATTCCTAAGGGTTTCAACCAAAGTTGACAAATCGTTGTTTTAGAGAGTTTTAGGCTCCAATAAGCACAATTTGTCCATTTCGTCACATTTCGATAACTTCTATAGAAGTTACACCCTCCGTTGAAAAATAAGAATTATAGGCTGCATTCTTCAAGAGTATAATGAAAATGCATAAATTGAGTTTTTTCGTCGTTTTTGGTAAAAATATGCATAAAATATAGAAATTGGCTGATTTTAGTCTATGTACCACAAACTTCCAGTTTTAAGAGGAATCTTGCATACGGCTGGGATTCCTAAGGGTTTCAACCAAATTGCACAAATCGTTGTTTTAGAGCGTTTCAGGCTCCAATAAGCACAATTTGTCCATTTCGTCACATTTCGATAACTTCTATAGAAGTTACACCCTCCGTCGAAAAATAAGAATTATAGGTTGCATTCTTCAAGAGTATAATGAAAATGCATAAATTGAGTTTTTTCGTCGTTTTTGGTTAAAATATGCATAAAAAATAGAAATTGGCTGATTTCAGTCTATCTACCACAAACTTCCAGTTTTAAGAGGAATCTTGCATACGGCCGGGATTCCTAAGGGTTTCAACCAAAGTTGACAAATCGTTGTTTTAGAGCGTTTCAGGCTCCAATAAGCACAATTTGTCCATTTCGTCACATTTCGATAACTTCTATAGAAGTTACACCCTCCGTCGAAAAATAAGAATTATAGGTTGCGTTCTTCAAGAGTATAATGAAAATGCATAAATTGAGTTTTTTCGTCGTTTTTGGTTAAAATATGCATAAAAAATAGAAATTGGCTGATTTCAGTCTATCTACCACAAACTTCCAGTTTTAAGAGAAATCTTGCATACGGCCGGGATTCCTAAGGGTTTCAACCAAAGTTGACAAATCGTTGTTTTAGAGCGTTTCAGGCTCCAATAAGCACAATTTGTCCATTGCGTCACATTTCGATAACTTCTATAGAAGTTACACCCTCCTTTGAAAAATAAGAATTATAGGCTGCATTCTTCAAGAGTATAATGAAAATGCATAAATTGAGTTTTTTCGTCGTTTTTGGTTAAAATATGCATAAAATATAGAAATTGGCTGATTTTAGTCTATCTACCACAAACTTCCAGTTTTAAGACGAATCTTGCATACGGCTGGGATTCCTAAGGGTTTCAACCAAATTGCACAAATCGTTGTTTTACAGCGTTTCAGGCTCCAATAAGCACAATTTGTCCATTTCGTCACATTTCGATAACTTCTATAGAAGTTACACCCTCCGTCGAAAAATAAGAATTATAGGTTGCATTCTTCAAGAGTATAATGAAAATGCATAAATTGAGTTTTTTCGTCGTTTTTGGTTAAAATATGCATAAAAAATAGAAATTGGCTGATTTCAGTCTATCTACCACAAACAACCAGTTTTAAGAGGAATCTTGCATACGGCCGGGATTCCTAAGGGTTTCAACCAAAGTTGACAAATCGTTGATTTAGAGCGTTTCAGGCTCCAATAAGCACAATTTGTCCATTTCGTCACATTTTGATAACTACTTTAGAAGTTACACCAACCGTTGAAAAATAATAATGTTAGTGTGCATTCTGAAAGAGTTATATGAAAATGCATAAATTGAGTTTTTTGGTCGTTTTTGGTTAAAATATGCATAAAATATAGAAATTGGCTGATTTTAGTCTATCTACCACAAACTTCCAGTTTTAAGAGGAATCTTGCATACGGCCGGGATTCCTAAGGGTTTCAACCAAAGTTGACAAATCGTTGTTTTAGAGCGTTTCAGGCTCCAATAAGCACAAATTGTCCATTTCGTCACATTTCGATAACTTCTATAGAAGTTACACCCTCCGTTGAAAAATAAGAATTATAGGCTGCATTCTTCAAGAGTATAATGAAAATGCATAAATTGAGTTTTTTCGTCGTTTTTGGTTAAAATATGCATTAAATATATAAATTGGCTGATTTTAGTCTATCTACCACAAACTTCCAGTTTTAAGAGGAATCTTGCATACGGCTGGGATTCCTAAGGGTTTCAACCAAATTTCACAAATCGTTGTTTTAGAGCGTTTCAGGCTCCAATAAGCACAATTTGTCCATTTCGTCACATTTCGATAACTTCTATAGAAGTTACACCCTCCGTCGAAAAATAAGAATTATAGGTTGCATTCTTCAAGAGTATAATGAAAATGCATAAATTGAGTTTTTTCGTCGTTTTTGGTTAAAATATGCATAAAATATAGAAATTGGCTGATTTCAGTCTATCTACCACAAACTTCCAGTTTTAAGAGGAATCTTGCATACGGCCGGGATTCCTAAGGGTTTCAACCAAAGTTGACAAATCGTTGTTTTAGAGCGTTTTAGGCTCCAATGAGCACAATTTGTCCAGTTCGTCACATTTCGATAACTTCTATAGAAGTTACACCCTCCGTTAAAAAATAAGAATTATAGGCTGCATTCTTCAAGAGTATAATGAAAATGCATAAATTGAGTTTTTTCGTCGTTTTTGGTTAAAATATGCATAAAATATAGAAATTGGCTGATTTTAGTCTATCTACCACAAATTTCCAGTTTTAAGAGGAATCTTGCATACGGCTGGGATTCCTAAGGGTTTCAACCAAATTGATCAAATCGTTGTTTTAGAGCGTTTCAGGCTCCAATAAGCATAATTTGTCCATTTCGTCACATTTCGATAACTACTTTAGAAGTTACACCAACCGTTGAAAAATAATAATGTTAGTGTGCATTCTGAAAGAGTATTTAGAAAATGCATAAATTGAGTTTTTTGGTCGTTTTTGGTTAAAATATGCATAAAATATAGAAATTGGCTGATTTTAGTCTATCTACCACAAACTTCCAGTTTTAAGAGGAATCTTGCATACGGCCGGGATTCCTAAGGGTTTCAACCAAAGTTGACAAATCGTTGTTTTAGAGCGTTTCAGGCTCTAATAAGCACAAATTGTCCATTTCGTCACATTTTGATAACTTCTATAGAAGTTACACCCTCCGTCGAAAAATAAGAATTATAGGTTGCATTCTTCAAGAGTATAATGAAAATGCATAAATTGAGTTTTTTCGTCGTTTTTGGTTAAAATATGCATAAAAAATAGAAATTGGCTGATTTCAGTCTATCTACCACAAACTTCCAGTTTTAAGAGGAATCTTGCATACGGCCGGGATTCCTAAGGGTTTCAACCAAAGTTGACAAATCGTTGTTTTAGAGCGTTTTAGGCTCCAATAAGCACAATTTGTCCATTTCGTCACATTTCGATAACTTCTATAGAAGTTACACCCTCCGTTAAAAAATAAGAATTATAGGCTGCATTCTTCAAGAGTATAATGAAAATGCATAAATTGAGTTTTTTTTTCGTTTTTGGTTAAAATATGCATAAAATATAGAAATTGGCTGATTTTAGTCTATCTACCACGAACTTCCAGTTTTAAGAGGAATCTTGCATACGGCTGGGATTCCTAAGGGTTTCAACCAAATTGCACAAATCGTTGTTTTAGACCGTTTCAGGCTCCAATAAGCACAATTTGTCCATTTCGTCACATTTCGATAACTTCTATAGAAGTTACACCCTCCGTTGAAAAATAAGAATTATAGGCTGCATTCTTCAAGAGTATAATGAAAATGCATAAATTGAGTTTTTTCGTCGTTTTTGGTAAAAATATGCATAAAACATAGAAATTGGCTGATTTTAGTCTATGTACCACAAACTTCCAGTTTTAAGAGGAATCTTGCATACGGCTGGGATTCCTAAGGGTTTCAACCAAATTGCACAAATCGTTGTTTTAGAGCGTTTCAGGCTCCAATAAGCACAATTTGTCCATTTCGTCACATTTCGATAACTTCTATAGAAGTTACACCCTTCGTCGAAAAATAAGAATTATAGGTTGCATTCTGAAAGAGTTATATGAAAATGCATAAATTGAGTTTTTTCGTCGTTTTTGGTTAAAATATGCATAAAAAATAGAAATTGGCTGATTTCAGTCTATCTACCACAAACTTCCAGTTTTAAGAGGAATCTTGCATACGGCCGGGATTCCTAAGGGTTTCAACCAAAGTTGACAAATCGTTGTTTTAGAGCGTTTCAGGCTCCAATAAGCACAAATTGTCCATTTCGTCACATTTCGATAACTTCTATAGAAGTTACACCCTCCGTTGAAAAATAAGAATTATAGGCTGCATTCTTCAAGAGTATAATGAAAATGCATAAATTGAGTTTTTTCGTCGTTTTTGGTTAAAATATGCATAAAATATAGAAATTGGCTGATTTTAGTCTATCTACCACAAACTTCCAGTTTTAAGAGGAATCTTGCATACGGCTGGGATTCTTAAGGGTTTCAACCAAATTGCACAAATCGTTGTTTAAGAGCGTTTCAGGCTCCAATAAGCACAATTTGTCCATTTCGTCACATTTCGATAACTTCTATAGAAGTTACACCCTCCGTCGAAAAATAAGAATTATAGGTTGCATTCTTCAAGAGTATAATGAAAATGCATAAATTGAGTTTTTTCGTCGTTTTTGGTTAAAATATGCATAAAATATAGAAATTGGCTGATTTCAGTCTATCTACCACAAACTTCCAGTTTTAAGAGGAATCTTGCATACGGCCGGGATTCCTAAGGGTTTCAACCAAAGTTGACAAATCGTTGTTTTAGAGCGTTTTAGGCTCCAATAAGCACAATTTGTCCATTTCGTCACATTTCGATAACTTCTATAGAAGTTACACCCTCCGTTAAAAAATAAGAATTATAGGCTGCATTCTTCAAGAGTATAATGAAAATGCATAAATTGAGTTTTTTCGTAGTTTTTGGTTAAAATATGCATAAAATATAGAAATTGGCTGATTTTAGTCTATCTACCACAAACTTCCAGTTTTAAGAGGAATCTTGCATACGGCTGGGATTCCTAAGGGTTTCAACCAAATTGCACAAATCGTTGTTTTAGAGCGTTTCAGGCTCCAATAAGCACAATTTGTCCATTTCGTCACATTTCGATAACTTCTATAGAAGTTACACCCTCCGTCGAAAAATAAGAATTATAGGTTTCATTCTTCAAGAGTATAATAAAAATACATAAATTGAGGTTTTTCGTCGTTTTTGGTTAAAATATGCATAAAAAATAGAAATTGGCTGATTTCTGTCTATCTACCACAAACTTCCAGTTTTAAGAGGAATCTTGCATACGGCTGGGATTCCTAAGGGTTTCAACCAAATTGCACAAATCGTTGTTTTAGAGCGTTTCAGGCTCCAATAAGCACAATTTGTCCATTTCGTCACATTTCGATAACTTCTATAGAAGTTAACCCTCCGTTGAAAAATAAGAATTATATTTTGCATTCTTCAAGAGTATAATGAAAATGCATAAATTGAGTTTTTTCGTCGTTTTTGGTTAAAATATGCATAAAATAAAGAAAAAGGCTGATTTTAGTCTATCTACCACAAACTTCCAGTTTTAAGAGGAATCTTGCATACTGCTGGGATTCCTAAGGGTTTCAACCAAATTGCACAAATCGTTGTTTTAGAGCGTTTCAGGCTCCAATAAGCACAATTTGTCCATTTCGTCACATTTCGATAACTTCTATAGAAGTTACACCCTCCGTCAAAATAGAAGAATTATAGGTTGCATTCTTCAAGAGTATAATGAAAATGCATAAATTGAGTTTTTTCGTCGTTTTTGGTTAAAATATGCATAAAATAAAGAAAAAGGCTGATTTTAGTCTATCTACCACAAACTTCCAGTTTTAAGAGGAATCTTGCATACTGCTGGGATTCCTAAGGGTTTCAACCAAATTGCACAAATCGTTGTTTTAGAGCGTTTCAGGCTCCAATAAGCACAATTTGTCCATTTCGTCACATTTCGATAACTTCTATAGAAGTTACACCCTCCGTTGAAAAATAAGAATTATAGGCTGCATTCTTCAAGAGTATAATGAAAATGCATAAATTGAGTTTTTTCGTCGTTTTTGGTTAAAATATGCATAAAATATAGAAATTGGCTGATTTTAGTCTATCTACCACAAACTTCCAGTTTTAAGAGGAATCTTGCATACGGCTGGGATTCCTAAGGGTTTCAACCAAATTGCACAAATCGTTGTTTTAGAGCGTTTCAGGCTCCAATAAGCACAATTTGTCCATTTCGTCACATTTCGATAACTTCTATAGAAGTTACACCCTCCGTCGAAAAATAAGAATTATAGGTTGCATTCTTCAAGAGTATAATGAAAATACATAAATTGAGTTTTTTCGTCGTTTTTGGTTAAAATATGCATAAAAAATAGAAATTGGCTGATTTCTGTCTATCTACCACAAACTTCCAGTTTTAAGAGGAATCTTGCATACGGCCGGGATTCCTAAGGGTTTCAACCAAAGTTGACAAATCGTTGTTTTAGAGCGTTTTAGGCTCCAATAAGAACAATTTGTCCATTTCGTCACATTTCGATAACTTCTATAGAAGTTACACCCTCCGTTGAAAAATAAGAATTATAGGCTGCATTCTTCAAGAGTATAATGAAAATGCATAAATTGAGTTTTACGTTGTTTTTGGTAAAAATATGCATAAAATATAGAAATTGGCTGATTTTAGTCTATGTACCACAAACTTCCAGTTTTAAGAGGAATCTTGCATACGGCTGGGATTCCTAAGGGTTTCAACCAAATTGCACAAATCGTTGTTTTAGAGCGTTTCAGGCTCCAATAAGCACAATTTGTCCATTTCGTCACATTTCGATAACTTCTATAGAAGTTACACCCTCCGTCGAAAAATAAGAATTATAGGTTGCATTCTTCAAGAGTATAATGAAAATGCATTAATTGAGTTTTTTCGTCGTTTTTGGTTAAAATATGCATAAAAAATAGAAATTGGCTGATTTCAGTCTATCTACCACAAACTTCCAGTTTTAAGAGGAATCTTGCATACGGCCGGGATTCCTAAGGGTTTCAACCAAAGTTGACAAATCGTTGTTTTAGAGCGTTTCAGGCTCCAATAAGCACAATTTGTCCATTTCGTCACATTTCGATAACTTCTATAGAAGTAACACCCTCCGTCGAAAAATAAGAATTATAGGTTGCGTTCTTCAAGAGTATAATGAAAATGCATAAATTGAGTTTTTTCGTAGTTTTTGGTTAAAATATGCATAAAAAATAGAAATTGGCTGATTTCAGTCTATCTACCACAAACTTCCAGTTTTAAGAGAAATCTTGCATACGGCCGGGATTCCTTAGGGTTTCAACCAAAGTTGACAAATCGTTGTTTTAGAGCGTTTCAGGCTCCAATAAGCACAATTTGTCCATTGCGTCACATTTCGATAACTTCTATAGAAGTTCACTCTCCTTTGAAAAATAAGAATTATAGGCTGCATTCTTCAAGAGTATAATGAAAATGCATAAATTGAGTTTTTTCGTCGTTTTTGGTTAAAATATGCATAAAATATAGAAATTGGCTGATTTTAGTCTATCTACCACAAACTTCCAGTTTTAAGACGAATCTTGCATACGGCTGGGATTCCTAAGGGTTTCAACCAAATTGCACAAATCGTTGTTTTAGAGCGTTTCAGGTTCCAATAAGCACAATTTGTCCATTTCGTCACATTTCGATAACTTCTAAAGAAGTTACACCCTCCGTCGAAAAATAAGAATTATAGGTTGCATTCTTCAAGAGTATAATGAAAATGCATAAATTGAGTTTTTTCGTCGTTTTTGGTTAAAATATGCATAAAAAATAGAAATTGGCTGATTTCAGTCTATCTACCACAAACTTCCAGTTTTAAGAGGAATCTTGCATACGGCCGGGATTCCTAAGGGTTTCAACCAAAGTTGACAAATCGTTGATTAAGAGCGTTTCAGGCTCCAATAAGCACAATTTGTCCATTTCGTCACATTTTGATAACTACTTTAGAAGTTACACCAACCGTTGAAAAATAATAATGTTAGTGTGCATTCTGAAAGAGTTATATGAAAATGCATAAATTGAGTTTTTTGGTCGTTTTTGGTTAAAATATGCATAAAATATAGAAATTGGCTGATTTTAGTCTATCTACCACAAACTTCCAGTTTTAAGAGGAATCTTGCATACGGCCGGGATTCCTAAGGGTTTCAACCAAAGTTGACAAATCGTTGTTTTAGAGCGTTTCAGGCTCCAATAAGCACAAATTGTCCATTTCGTCACATTTCGATAACTTCTATAGAAGTTACACCCTCCGTTGAAAAATAAGAATTATAGGCTGCATTCTTCAAGAGTATAATGAAAATGCATAAATTGACTTTTTTCGTCGTTTTTGGTTAAAATATGCATAAAATATAGAAATTGGCTGATTTTAGTCTATCTACCACAAACTTCCAGTTTTAAGAGGAATCTTGCATACGGCTGGGATTCCTAAGGGTTTCAACCAAATTGCACAAATCGTTGTTTTAGAGCGTTTCAGGCTCCAATAAGCACAATTTGTCCATTTCGTCACATTTCGATAACTTCTATAGAAGTTACACCCTCCGTCGAAAAATAAGAATTATAGGTTGCATTCTTCAAGAGTATAATGAAAAGGCATAAATTGAGTTTTTTCGTCGTTATTGGTTAAAATATGCATAAAATATAGAAATTGGCTGATTTCAGTCTATCTACCACAAACTTCCAGTTTTAAGAGGAATCTTGCATACGGCCGGGATTCCTAAGGGTTTCAACCAAAGTTGACAAATCGTTGTTTTAGAGCGTTTTAGGCTCCAATAAGCACAATTTGTCCATTTCGTCACATTTCGATAACTTCTATAGAAGTTACACCCTCCGTTAAAAAATAAGAATTATAGGCTGCATTCTTCAAGAGTATAATGAAAATGCATAAATTGAGTTTTTTCGTCGTTTTTGGTTAAAATATGCATAAAATATAGAAATTGGCTGATTTGAGTCTATCTACCACAAACTTCCAGTTTTAAGAGGAATCTTGCATACGGCTGGGATTCCTAAGGGTTTCAACCAAATTGCACAAATCGTTGTTTTAGAGCGTTTCAGGCTCCAATAAGCACAATTTGTCCATTTCGTCACATTTCGATAACTTCTATAGAAGTTACACCCTCCGTCGAAAAATAAGAATTATAGGTTGCATTCTTCAAGAGTATAATGAAAATGCATAAATTGAGTTTTTTCGTCGTTTTTGGTTAAAATATGCATAAAAAATAGAAATTGGCTGATTTCAGTCTATCTACCACAAACTTCCAGTTTTAAGAGGAATCTTGCATACGGCCGGGATTCCTAAGGGTTTCAACCAAAGTTGACAAATCGTTGTTTTAGAGCGTTTCAGGCTCCAATAAGCACAATTTGTCCATTTCGTCACATTTCGATAACTTCTATAGAAGTTACACCCTCCGTTGAAAAATAAGAATTAAAGGCTGCATTCTTCAAGAGTATAATGAAAATGCATAAATTGAGTTTTTTCGTCGTTTTTGGTTAAAATATGCATAAAATATAGAAATTGGCTGATTTCAGTCTATCTACCACAAACTTCCAGTTTTAAGAGGAATCTTGCATACGGCTGGGATTCCTAAGGGTTTCAACCAAAGTTGACAAATCGTTGTTTTAGAGCGTTTCAGGCTCCAATAAGCACAATTTGTCCATTTCGTCACATTTCGATAACTACTTTAGAAGTTACACCAACCGTTGAAAAATAATAATGTTAGTGTGCATTCTGAAAGAGTATTATGAAAATGCATAAATTGAGTTTTTTGGTCGTTTTTGGTTAAAATATGCATAAAATATAGAAATTGGCTGATTTTAGTCTATCTACCACAAACTTCCAGTTTAAAGAGGAATCTTGCATACGGCCGGGATTCCTAAGGGTTTCAACCAAAGTTGACAAATCGTTGTTTTAGAGCGTTTCAGGCTCCAAAAAGCACAAATTGTCCATTTCGTCACATTTCGATAACTTCTATAGAAGTTACACCCTCCGTTGAAAAATAAGAATTACAGGCTGCATTCTTCAAGAGTATAATGAAAATGCATAAATTGAGTTTTTTCGTCGTTTTTGGTTAAAATATGCATAAAATATAGAAATTGGCTGATTTTAGTCTATCTACCACAAACTTCCAGTTTTAAGAGGAATCTTGCATACGGCTGGGATTCCTAAGGGTTTCAACCAAATTGCACAAATCGTTGTTTTAGAGCGTTTCAGGCTCCAATAAGCACAATTTGTCCATTTCGTCACATTTCGATAACTTCTATAGAAGTTACACCCTCCGTCGAAAAGTAAGAATTATAGGTTGCATTCTTCAAGAGTATAATGAAAATGCATAAATTGAGTTTTTTCGTCGTTTTGGTTAAAATATGCATAAAAAATAGAAATTGGCTGATTTCAGTCTATCTACCACAAACTTCCAGTTTTAAGAGGAATCTTGCATACGGCCGGGATTCCTAAGGGTTTTAACCAAAGTTGACAAATCGTTGTTTTATAGCGTTTTAGGCTCCAATAAGCACAATTTGTCCATTTCGTCACATTTCGATAACTTCTATAGAAGTTACACCCTCCGTTAAAAAATAAGAATTATAGGCTGCATTCTTCAAGAGTATAATGAAAATGCATAAATTGAGTTTAATCGTCGTTTTTGGTTAAAATATGCATAAAATATAGAAATTGGCTGATTTTTGTCTATCTACCACAAACTTCCAGTTTTAAGAGGAATCTTGCATACGGCTGGGATTCCTAACGGTTTCAACCAAATTGCACAAATCGTTGTTTTAGACCGTTTCAGGCTCCAATAAGCACAATTTGTCCATTTCGTCACATTTCGATAACTTCTATAGAAGTTACACCCTCCGTTGAAAAATAAGAATTATAGGCTGCATTCTTCAAGAGTATAATGAAAATGCATAAATTGAGTTTTTTCGTCGTTTTTGGTAAAAATATGCATAAAACATAGAAATTGGCTGATTTTAGTCTATGTACCACAAACTTCCAGTTTTAAGAGGAATCTTGCATACGGCTGGGATTCCTAAGGGTTTCAACCAAATTGCACAAATCGTTGTTTTAGAGCGTTTCAGGCTCCAATAAGCACAATTTGTCCATTTCGTCACATTTCGATAACTTCTATAGAAGTTACACCCTCCGTCGAAAAATAAGAATTATAGGTTGCATTCTTCAAGAGTATAATGAAAATGCATAAATTGAGTTTTTTCGTCGTTTTTGGTTAAAATATGCATAAAAAATAGAAATTGGCTGATTTCAGTCTATCTACCACAAACTTCCAGTTTTAAGAGGAATCTTGCATACGGCCGGGATTCCTAAGGGTTTCAACCAAAGTTGACAAATCGTTGTTTTAGAGCGTTTCAGGCTCCAATAAGCACAATTTGTCCATTTCGTCACATTTCGATAACTACTTTAGAAGTTACACCAACCGTTGAAAAATAATAATGTTAGTGTGCATTCTGAAAGAGTTATATGAAAATGCATAAATTGAGTTTTTTGGTCGTTTTTGGTTAAAATATGCATAAAATATAGAAATTGGCTGATTTTAGTCTATCTACCACAAACTTCCAGTTTTAAGAGGAATCTTGCATACGGCCGGGATTCCTAAGGGTTTCAACCAAAGTTGACAAATCGTTGTTTTAGAGCGTTTCAGGCTCCAATAAGCACAAATTGTCCATTTCGTCACATTTCGATAACTTCTATAGAAGTTACACCCTCCGTTGAAAAATAAGAATTATAGGCTGCATTCTTCAAGAGTATAATGAAAATGCATAAATTGAGTTTTTTCGTCGTTTTTGGTTAAAATATGCATAAAATATAGAAATTGGCTGATTTTAGTCTATCTACCACAAACTTCCAGTTTTAAGAGGAATCTTGCATACGGCTGGGATTCCTAAGGGTTTCAACCAAATTGCACAAATCGTTGTTTAAGAGCGTTTCAAGCTCCAATAAGCACAATTTGTCCATTTCGTCACATTTCGATAACTTCTATAGAAGTTACACCCTCCGTCGAAAAATAAGAATTATAGGTTGCATTCTTCAAGAGTATAATGAAAATGCATAAATTGAGTTTTTCGTCGTTTTTGGTTAAAATATGCATAAAAAATAGAAATTGGCTGATTTCAGTCTATCTACCACAAACTTACAGTTTTAAGAGAAATCTTGCATACGGCCGGGATTCCTAAGGGTTTCAACCAAAGTTGACAAATCGTTGTTTTAGAGCGTTTCAGGCTCCAATAAGCACAATTTGTCCATTTCGTCACATTTCGATAACTTCTATAGAAGTTACACCCTCCGTTAAAAAATAAGAATTATAGGCTGCATTCTTCAAGAGTATAATGAAAATGCATAAATTGAGTTTTTTTTGCGTTTTTGGTTTAAATATGAATAAAATATAGAAATTGGC